>SJYO01052617.1:53427635-53688697 GCA_006410555.1 Capra ibex | reverse complement strand
TTAAGAAGCCACGAGTCGGAAGAAGTGTCAGGTTGAGAGTGTAGGTATGTACTGGTGTCCTTTTTGGTATCGGAACTGATCTGCCTGGAATCAGTCGTTTCATTACAGAGACGAAAAGTTATACGATAGATTCAACCAGTATTGAAAAGAAGGTTCCTCATTCGCAGAAAATTAAAGTACCGACGTCAGTGGTAGACGTCACTAAAACCTCGGGTTTTATTATTTCAGACTGTGACAAAGGTGACAAAGGGGTAGATAAAGAGTACTTCACTACCCTGACCTACGGTACTAGAATCAAAAGACTTACAACTCGAAATTCGGTTGAAAAAGTGAGAGGAGAAAGTGAAAGTAGTTCTCCGAAAAATCGAGGAGAAGTGAAAGACGGTATTCACACCACAGTAGACGTATAGACTCCAATAACTATAAAGAGGGCCGTTAGAACTAAGGTCAAACACTCGGCGATATTTGAATTGTGTTAACTTCTCGAACTACCGAATAGTCATACTCTCAGTCCCGTTGTCTTCCGTAACTGAAAGACTATTTTCCTGTTCTCGCTCTCGATAAATTCTTCTGTGTGTCGAGACTCGACACATACCATACTCCTGTTATGGGCATAGAAAGTTCTGACGTAAAGACCAACGACTGGTACAGACACCAGTGGAGGACCTGGTGTTGATAGACTCCCAGGGGAGGGGAGGATTGAAGTCGGGTCCGGTGAGAAGATCGGAAACTACACGTCTGTGTGGGGGTGTCCGTGTGTGCGGGCGACGTGACTACAGATACCCACAAGCCCCGTCCGAATGCACTAAACACCGAAACCGCCGGACTGAACCCAAAACGGGAACTCTTTTTGAAACCAAGACTGCACACATAGACCATTTACTTCGTACCATTACCGTATTAACCATGTCTAGTACGACATTGGGGTCTAACGTGCCTGTGGAGTTGTGACTCGACTGAATCTTTGCCGTGCAACACGAAACGGAGACGACTGGGGGGGGTGGGTAACTTGGAGGGGAGGGCCCGCTCTCCGCGTCCCAACTCCAACAGGCCCAAGAACTACCATCGCAGACAAGGTTCGTTTGCATTGTACGAATGTATTATCTTTGACACCCGATGTGGACTTCACTTTTAATAGTAGGACCTCTACTAGAAACGGTCCGAGGAGGGGCAGGACCCTCCTGGTGACGAAGTTTCGTCTCTCTCCGAGACCCTCCACACTCTTATAGGTAAAGTGAGTTGCCTTATGTTTTCACGGGAAACAGCCGATCCTCCCACCTAGTGTGTATGGTAACGGGATGAATTCGAATTGGTTCTCTTACGGAACACCAACAAGTCAGCGAGTCAGCACAGGTTGAGACGCTGGGGTACCCGACGGCGTGTGGTCCGAGGGGACAGGAAATACTGGAGGGTCTCAAACGAGTTTGAGTACAGGTAACTCAGTTACTACGGTAGGTTGGGAGAGTAGGAGACGGCGGGGGAAGAGGAGGACGGGAGTTAGAAGAGGTCGTAGTCTCTGGAAAGATTACTCAACCGAGAAGTGTAATCCATAACCTCGAAGTCGTAGTCAGGAAGGTTGCTCATAAGTCCTAACTAAAGGAAGTCCTACCTGACCAGACTAGAAGAACGTCAGGTTCCCTGAGATTTCTCAGAAGGATACCTCCTATGAAGTTTACAGGTCAAGTTTTGGAATTGAACTCGACTCTACTCTTCTATCAGAAATCCTGGTTCCTCTCCTATAAACCTACCGTTCCTTCGAGAAAGACCTCGGAGGATTAGTTTTATTGACTAAAGTCCCTGGGTCCCTTAAGAACCTAGGGCTCTTCACGTAAAACACATAGAGTCGAAGTCTCTCTCAGAATACGTCTTTCCGTACACAAGATTCCGTGAAACGAAGGTTCCTTCGATTGGTAGGAGGGGTCCCAAGCTCACTTCTTTTTGGACCAAACGGGTCCTCACACCCCAAACACTGAGTGTTCTGAAAGTCAGACTTTTGACCCTTTAAGGACCCGTTGATTCTACTCCCGGATTCTCAACCGAATCTAGTTCGGCTCGAGATCTTTATAACGCTCTTTTTCAGCAAGATTGACAGGCCACTGTGTTAGGATAGTGGAGAACCGTCAATTGAGATGAAGCGGACCGGAAAGTTAGTACTAAAAGATAGGGTTCCTTATACAATAAACGAAAGAGTCGCAGAAATATACAAAGCAACAGTGGACCTTTAGGTGTGAGACTTTTAACGAATTTAGAGGTTCATTTTTATCAGGACTCGATCTACCGAGAGCAAAAGGGTCACAGAAATGGAGAACCAGTGACTGATGTCTGCAAAATTCAATTGCACTTGTACCGGTCCTTTTTTTTTACGTCGACAGATTAAGAAACGTCCAAAATAATATAATATATCCCTGATATAGGGTAATATTATTTTACTCAACCCAAATAATGTACGATTGTTGTTGTTGTTTTCAGTGTTCAACCTGTCGTTAATCGAACTTATCTGTAAACAAAATAGGAAAATGATCGTTTCGTTAACATTAAAATACGAGGTCTTTGAGAGTAAGAATTTACAATACAGACTTCATCGAAACGGTTTGACTACGATTATAACAATAATTCATCTACCATTTACACGAGAACTCCGGAGAAACGATATTTCCTGCACCCCAAATGTCGATTATGCTCAGATCTCGAGTGCAGACGAGAACACATACAAAAATTCGATGTCTTGTTTGACCGGTAAAGAAAGTGTGCACTCGGGTAGAAGGTCAGAAAGATAGACAGGTAGGGAAGAGTTTTAAGAGAAGGACTCTGTCCAAAATACTGCGTGTAAGGTTCCATCCATTATTTAGTCAGCAACGCGAACTTATCGACCGCAAACCTTTTCGTCATATTTCCGGTTGGGACTCATAAGTGACCTACCTGACTACGAACTTCGAGATTATGAAACCGGTGGACTACGCTTCTCGACAGAGTGACCTTTTTTGGGCCTACGACCCTTTCTGACTTCCGTTTTCTTCTCGCACCGTTTCCTACTCTACCAATCTGCCGTAATGGTCAAGTCACCTGAACTTAAACTCGTTTGAGGTCCTCTATCACCTCCGGTCTCCTCGGACACACGACATCAGGTCCCCGAGCGTCAGCGCGCGTGCTGAGTCACCGACCTGTCGGTGGACCTCCACTTCGAAAGTCTGGTACTGGTCTCGGAGGACCCCCCGTCCTCTAAAGGTGCCCCAGACTAGTGAGAAGGCTTTCCGGGTCTGTGGTGCACGGGGGTACTCTCGTCGACCGGGAAGAGACGAGGTAGAGAGGAGTCACTGGTACAATCTTGTGGTACGACGGGAACTGTCCCTTCTGGGGTCGGTGGGGTCGACCGGGTAGTCAATCAGAAAGGTACCTGCTGTCGTACGGAGGAAGTTCCGGGACGGGAGCCACTACTACTGGCGAGGTGGTTCAGGTCGTGGTGACTGTCTGAGGCTTGGGTGTCAGTTTGAGTCTTTGCAGACCACGGACAGTAGTTTGTGAGGAATGAAAGTATGTATCTGTTTACCGAAAAGTCCTTGTTATCGTTCTCCTTTCTTTTTACCTTCTCGAGGCACTTTAATAAAACAGTCAGTCAGGTTACCACCAATTTAGGTTCCACACACACAAAATCTTCCTCCACAATTTTCGTCGGGAACTAAGCATGTGAGTGTGCGTGAATGTATACATGTATAGGTATATATCACTATACCTCACTTAAAAGAGGGCTTAAAGGTAAAAACAGAATGTATAGTTCAAAAAGAATAGTCTTCACGATGTAAGAGTCCGTTTTGGTCTTTGTGACAACATCGTGAGGTGAGATTTGAGTCAATAAACGAACGTTTATAAAATTGGAGTAGGTAAAGATTACACTCCAGACGTCTACACACAGTCTTCCGACCCTAGAGTCTCCTTGGTAGATCAGGGACTTTCTCAGATCGGTTGTCGGAACTCTCCACCCTGATTCCGGACAAAAGACCCAAGTGTCGTAGTACAGTCCATAAAAGACAAATATAAAATATACCATGTTCCATCTAATATTAAGTGGGTCTAAAACCTCTTCCTTTACCGTTGGGAGAGGTCACAAGAACGCACCTCTTAGGGTCCCTGCCCCCTCGGACCACCCGACGGCAGATACCCCAGCGTGTCTCGACCTGTACTGACCGCGTTGAATCGCGTCGTCGTCGTGGGTCTAAAATAGTTAAAGTGAAAGTTACCGAAGAAATCAATGTTTTAAGGTAAAATGATTACATGAATCATAAAGATCATTTATATTAAATCCGGTCTTCGGTCGGTAAATAGCTTTCACTCGAGAGTAAGTGGGTAAGTAACCACAGGGGACTGTAGGGGAACCTTATGTTATATTTATATGTTTAACTAATAAACGATGACCCGGAAATCTTCATATACTTCAGTTCCCGTGTGAGTAATAACTTCACCCAGTTTGTTTTGATCTCAATTCCATAAACCTGGTTTCCCTGTCCATCGATGGAGAAGAGGGTCTTTGTTTAACCTGTACTTTCATTTAAGCAAGATTTTCATTGTATGTGTATAGTATACATATGTCGTATAAATTCGTACGGGACTCTCGACCATTAGTCCAAGTCGAAATGTGGAGTACTCGTCAACCATTTTGAATCACTATATTGATTACGACTTTATTGAAAACCATAGTTTTTTCGACCTGAAACTAAAGTCTGTACAATGGTTTTCGCACACACACACACACACACACACACACATATTTTATATACACGTACGATGCACGATTAAGTGAAGTCAGTACAGACTGAGAAACGCTGGGGTACCTGACATCGAGTGGTCCGAGGAGACACCCTAAAAGGTCCGTTCTTATAACCTTACCCAACGGTTAGGGAGGGGGTTCCCTAGAAGGGTCTTGTCCCTAGTTTGGACGGAGAGAAAATAGAGGACGTGACCGTCCGTCCAAGAACTCATCGTCACGGTCGACCCTTCGGGAAAGTAGGTGTGGAGAAACCTACTTTCTATGACTTTATTTTTTTTCTCTTTTTGACTTGTTACAATTGTGATACTAATAAAAGATAGGAGAAATCGTAATGACTTCGGTTTGTTAGTTCGTTGATTAAGACGACCATTATATGTGCGTAGTATAGTTAAATTTAAATTGTTTAGGTCCATTGGTTAACCGATATGTTTAGACAAAGTAATAGTTTTAACTACGTGTGAGTTCAAGTGCCTGGACTAGAAAATCCACGTAATATGCTCTTCTTTTGTCGACTGACCGGGTACTTTATGTCACGACACGGTAGGGCAGAACTCTCTCACGACCGGACGAACGACACTCGACTCGTATAGGAGGAATCACTTTATTGCTAGCCCTACTAATTGCCGGAGATCCATGACCACACATGAAGAAGGGTGCATGTGTGGGTCACGTAATTGGAAGTGTGAAGTTCACCCAGCTCGCTCGCGTTTCTTCTGTAACTCCCTTCCTCTCTGCTAGTGACCTTTTTGTCTCGGTGTGCCCTCCGACGTCAGACGGAGGCCCTTTTGCCGAATGACACTTGCGTCCCAGGACTCCCGGTGGCGCCGGCGTGGTGGCACGAGACGACGGCCCCCAGTCGGCACCAAGACTTTGTTATGACCGATGTCGCCAGCAAGTGTCGCACGTTCCTCGTGCCACGGTTCTCCACCTTTACCAGTCACTATAGTGAGCACGATAAGACGCCTAAAGAGCTCTTCGGCGTGGGACCAGTCTTCAGAAAACCAGAGAGGGCAATAACATCTGGCTGTATCTTTCACTTTAATCTGGTAAATCTCATTCGGGTGGGAAGACTCTTTGGTTGGGGGTTTGTGTAAGTATATCATTTGTGAAACGATAGGAACTGTAAAATACAAGTTTCCACTAAATAAATGACTTTTGTTCACTGCCTTTTCTTTGGCTGCCTGTTCTGGACCCTGTTATGCACAGTCTGCCTACTGAGAAGGGAAGCGAGGGAGAAAGAGACTCCTACTTTCAATTTGTGCTCGGACCCTATTTGGTTTCACTATTCTTGAAAAACAAACAGATCGATACGCAAAGTAAACGAAAGTTCACTGTTTATTTTGATTCCTTTGTAAACTTACATTCATTGTCTCAAAACACTAAGTGGGACACCTCGAGCCGTTAACTAGACCAAAGGGACGGCAGTTGGTATTTCCAATATTTATAGACAATCACGTTCTGCTAGCTACCTGTATACCGTGAGCACACACAAACACACTTACACTCGTACACAAATGTGTGTCGGAGCTAGATTAATCTTGTCGTCACCGGGGAAATTTAGAAAGTTTGTATAAGTCCGATCGGAGGAAATAATTGAACCGTTTCCTAAAAATCGTCCGAATCTCGTTTGTGGTATTAAAAATAATGCATTGTTTTAATATAGTGACCTTTACGTTGGTCGTTATGGCAGCTCACTAAAGTCAGCATCCCTCATAAGATAAATTTTATAAATTGTCTAACAATTGTTCGATAAATTGTTATAAAATCACAAAGTCGTAGTACTGTTCATATAATTATGATGGAACACTTTCGGAACACTGACGACTGGTCATTTTTGTATACTCAACCCTCTAAGGGATCCTACTCGGACGAAGCTCCAAAGAGTGGCACCTGTGGTCTCTGTAAGAGACAGTACCTCCGGCGGGGCACGGGACCTTTGACTCCGTCAGCGGGTCCGAGACGGGTGACTCACGGTGAGGTGAGGCTCGACCCGGGTGTCTTCGCAGAGGTCAACGTTTTGTTGGGGACCCCTCGTTTCAGCGGTTTTCGACTTCTGGTACTCGACTTTCTTTAGGTTGGGTCTTCACCAAAACAGACGAAAAAGAGTTTCAGCAATGTCTACCTCAAAAATCAACGTAGATTCTTTTCAAATACCCGTGGTAGAAGGGTTTTCATATCTCCACTCGTATTTACCGTAACCTAAAAAAAAGTTGTACTCTACAATCTAATTCAACTCTTTCATGGTCTACTCCCGTGTCTGGGTCAATCTGTTGGAGGAATTTTTTCCGAGTTGTGTAAAATTTTTCTAGACTCAACTTCCAGAGAAGTGTAAAGTGTTCTTTCTACTTGACGTTTAAGATTCACGACACTAACTGTCGTCTGTAGGACCACAAGTTCCTAGGCACCGACGGAAGAATAGGTCTGTTCAAGATTCTCACTTCTCCGTCTTGGGTCCGTTCTAATTTTGTCTTGGTTAGTTTGTCTTTATTGATGGAGCCAATCAGTGTCCAAGAATCTCTACTGGACATCCCTATATCCCGAATCATTTCCTAACGTCTTCTTTCGACTCTTCCACGAGTAATTCTCACTTCTGAAGGGACCACCAGGTCACCACTTCTTAGGTGAACGGTTAAGTCCCTTGTACCTAAACCATGGACCAGAGGTACCCCGCCGACTCGGGCACTCAGTGTCGAGGACTTTGGACACGTGAGATTCCGGGTACGAGCCGTTCCTCTTCGGGCTCTGGACGTCGGCGTCTCCTCAGGGGTCCCCGGCGTTGATCTCTTTTCGGGTGAGTGCCGCTGGCTCTGGGTCGTGTCGTGTTCAATTACCAAGAAACAAACAAACAAACAAACTTCTCACTTCCCTTCCCTTTAGTACGAAAGGAACGCAACTTGTAGAGTCGATGTAAAGTCCTTGCGTCGCGACAACGTCTACTTTCGGCAGAGAAAAGACTGGGTTACGGGTCGTCCCGACGTGTGTTTTGGGTCACAAGTCAGTGCAAAGGACTAAAACCATTTGTTTTCTCACAGAGATCCTTGGGGTACGAAGAAGGGTAAACTTCTCAGGATCCGTCCTCCATATTCTAGACAATAACAGTTCTTTCGTCTCGGAAAGTGGGTTCGGTACACGGGGACTAGGACCGTCTGACCTACATTAAGGAAATGATAGTTTTCTATGTTCCCTGTCAGACCCTGACAGGACGAATGTTAAAAGGAGTCCCTCCTGGACTGAAACGGCGTTGAGACATAGTGTTCTCAGGTAGGAGTTTAACGAGTTTACCCTCTAGTAGTGATTTGAACACACACACGATACCTTGTGTCCTTTGTTTTCCGTTCAAATATTCCGGTCAGCACGATAACCGATCGAATATTCGAACGAAGTTCCGAGTCAATAAACTACAGTCGAATACCTTTTACTTTTTGCCCCGTGCACACACCGTCCGACCGTAGTGCGCTGAACGGGTCAACGATGGTTTCTGGGTTCGCTGACTCTTAATTCCTCCTTGTCGTACTGGGGATTAGTCGTCTATTCAATATTTCGACCCCAATGACGACTATAGGTCTATTAGTCTCTTCTTTTAAGTGTTTGTTCCGTAGTTCCTAAAGTATGTCTCTTTCAAGTGCCTTGAAGCGTGAACGAAGTTCCTAGTTACCCGAGGGTGACGTCCACGGTTTTATAGGGATTTAGAATCATCCGAGATCTTTTACAAGGACCGAGGACGGACAAAGGGTTTTTGTGAAAGAAGCTATGATAAGTCGGTGTATCAAAACCCCAAAAAAAACAAAAAAAAAACGGTGAAGAGAAGATCGAAGTCCTAAAACATAAACGGTAGAAAAGTCTACAGTAGGGGGGTTTAAAAGGTGTAGTCCACGGGTGGTTAGTGACCTACACGAAAATTGAGTTTACAGGGGGGAGGTCTCTTTGAAAGAGTAGAACAGGAGGGTCGATCTAAAGTGGGGGAGGGGAGCGGTGTGGGTGTAAGAGATACCGAGTGGAAGTCGGAGTAATAGACCGAAATAGAAAGAGGACTTTCAATAGTGTAAGACTTTAATGGAATTATATGTAAACTACTGTACAAAGAACGACCGGAGACGACCTTGGATTAGTGACTGGTAAGTCCTGATAACACGTATACGTTGGGAACTCTCCTCGACTTTCGATATCGAAAGCCTTTCATCTCGACTTTGGATCACTATCGGTCATGTCTCCCCTCACGTCTCGAGAAGAAAAATAACAATATACTTTGAGGATAGACTTCATTGTACCTTACCTATCATACATCTCTCCCTTTACAGGGTCCAGTTCGTCATGATCCGAACTTATTGTGTCTCAACCGAACCCCTGCCAGGGGACGCTCGGAACGGGTCCCCGTTGTGCCTGTAATGAGTCTCGCAACTACGTGGTATCCTTGTCAAAAGGTAAAATATATTTCCTTCCCCCGTCATCCCAGGTCCGAGGTCATTTGAGCCCTCACGGTAGGACTCGTAGACCCCTCGAGAACGACTCTCCAACCGGGAAAGACGGACTCAGGGACTTTTTATACTAAATCGTTCATTGAAGAGATAAAACTAGTGCTTCCTGTCGATCCGTTTTAGACCTCTCAGACTCAGTAAATGCTCTACTTTGCCGCATTTGTCTTCACCAGTTTACTTTTGTGAAAACTTTACATCTGTAATTTACACTTGTTCGACCTGGACTCCGGGAACTAAAGTATCTTTACTAGACGAAATGACGATTGGGAAGAGTTCACGGGCAGTCAATCTCTATTCTGACTCGTCTTAGACATTGGCCCGGAGGTGCTAAGTTTCTTCGGTTATCGTTTTCAAACAACGTTGACGTCCGTCTATCGACTCCTTAATCTTCCGGTCCAACCAACACTTTTGTCTGGTGTTGTTATGTCTGAGACTATTTCTGAGACTTTCTTAGAAATATGAAGTCTGATGTCCGAGACGTTAGTGCGTGTAACGGAAGTGCGGGTCTGTCTGCATAGAAGGTCGTCCGTCCTAAGACCCCGAACACCCTCCCGGTCTATCAGTCGCTCTTTCTGCGCATAGTCTTCCGCCACGTCCTCTCCCCTTCGAGCACTTGTCGACACCCCCGGACGACTTGCGTCCGTCGACCTCCCCTCACGTCCTACAGACTCTGCGAGGTTAACGGGATTAGTCGGGACTCTCTCTCCCCCCGTCCTTGTCCCACGAAGGAGTCACCCGTGTTTTCGAGTCCAAGACTCCTCTCGACACGGAGTCCCTCCCCGAGACCCGTCTTCTACTTCTCTTCGAATCGTTCGACAGATTCCTTAGGTTCAACTTTAAAGTCAACTTATTAAATGAAGGGTGGTTGCAAAGTATGGGTTACTGAACCGAAACTGATTTACTAACCGAAATCTTTAGTAAGAACGTAAACTTTGTTGGTTGAGTAACCTGTACTTAGACTTCTTTTAAGGTCCTTTATCACCTTCTGTCTCCGTACGACGTCAGGTGCCCCAGCGTTTCTCAGCCTGTCTCGAATCGTTGACTTGTTATCGTTGTCTTCGTAAACAGGGCAATAGGAATAAAAAGTTGGTTTATTAGGTACGGACCTTATACGACTTAATCGTATATCAGTTTAGTTTAATCGTTCGTAAATGCCTTACTGAGGTCTGGGAATTGAGAAGTTCTCGACTCCAGTAGAGACCAAAACAAGTGCCAGGAGAGTCCTGTCTGCTACATCATGTGCGAATGTCATCTTGCCGACTAACTTACTTATTAACCCAATTAATCAAAAGTAACGGTCGGGTACACAAAAGGTCTAAATGTAGAGGAAATTAATCCGCTTGAAGGGGAACTCCAAGACCTTGATGTTGGTGTCTACACGCGATTCTAACTCCGTTCAGGTTATCTCACTCACCATTGAAGAACTAGATTCGATTGTTTAAAACGTCGTAGATAGTTCTCGTCTTTGTTAAGGATCTCGTAAATCTACATGGTCATATGTTTTACGTTAAGAGTCTTTCGAGACTGGAATTTTATACCTCCCTGAGTGAACCGTAATTTACTTCATCACTCTTCAAGGTCCGTAGACCCAGGTTCACTACATAGTCTTCCTTCTCGTACTAACGAGTAAGTAAATTACTGGATTAATTGTAAAATTCTGGTCTCTAAAACCACCCTGACGGTACTTTAAACTCCTTGAAAAAAAAAGTTTTACTTTGACCGAGAGTCATACACCAATGAGTATTTCTTTCCCTTTGTAAAATCCTATCGGTACCCATAAAAAATTTTACCACGGGTAAATTTTCCGGTATTCTAACTACGTCAAAAGGTCCCGACCAAAGTCGAAAGGGTGACTCGCCAGTGATCCAGTAACCCGGTCCGGAGCAGAACGGACTGGTAATACTAAAGTGGTCTAAACGAAGATTTTTATCTGGAAACCTCCTCGTTACTATCAATCAGTGATAGTCGAAGAGGGACTCTATTGACCCGAAAGTGCATTCCACGGTTTTCGTGGAGGAGCCCTTGAATCCAAAGGCACACAAGTGTCTTGTTCAGATACACACTTCAGTGGGACGGTGTCGGGCCCAAAAGACGGAACCGACTCGGTCGTTACCTTCTGGGAAATAAAACACCAGGAGTCCGAAGGGAAGTCTCTGTCGACGACCGCTGGTGACACAACGAGAGGACACCTGTCACGGAGGACCACGTCCCTGCCGTGGGGACCCTAGGAATCTCGCACATGAGTCACCATTACTCAGGTAGACGGTTCCGTCCCCTGTATCCTCTGGACTCGAACTAGAGACCCAGCCCTACCAGGGGACCTCCTCCTTTTTCCGTTGGGTGGGGTCATAAGAACGGACCTCTTAGGGTACCTCTCTCCTCGGACCGCCCGATGTCAGGTACCCCAGCGTGTCTCAACCTGGGTTGACTCGCTGATTTTGTTCAACCTGAACTTGGACGGGGACCGGGCGACTGCAGAGTAGGACGGGGAACGAAAGGCTCTCTGTGCGGACTTCACTCCTCAAGGAAAGAGTCCTCTCAGCGGACACGAAGGTGTCCCTATCCTCACCCTCGGATCTTTCTTCGCCCACAGAGTCCCTTGTACCAGATGTGTCTGACTTCGGTTGGCTTAACTTTGGTGGGGTCCTCAAGACGTCACATTGGTCGCCTCCGGTTACATGGTTAGGGACTGTGCGTTCGACTAGCTCTAGGTGTCATGACCTTTTTCGTTCTCTAAATCCCCAAGGTCGAAGTGAGGATTGAAGTCAAGTCAAGTCAGCGAGTCGACACGGGTTGAGAAACACTGGGGTACTTGACATCGGATGGGCAGAGGAGACAGGTACCCTAAAATGTCCGTTCTCTTGACCTCACCCAACGGTAAAGGAAGAGGTCCACTAGAAGGGCTGGATCGCTAACTTGGACGTAACATCCGTCTACGAAATGGCAGACTCGTTCCACGGAGGCTAAGGAACGTAGGTGAGTTTAGATCTCCAATTTAGACATCAGTTTCCTGGTGTCCCGGTCTCCAGTCCTTTGGACGGAAAATTCATTCAGACGGAACAAGTAAGGGTAGTGTTTCTAATTCAAGGATTATATTCGGTTCTCGATTTTATGGAACATTGAGACGATCGTGAGGTAAGAGTAGATGTCTTACTACTCCCGAAGGGTCCATCGAGTCACCATTTCCGAGATGGACGGTAATATCCTCTGTTCCCAACCTAGAGACTAGACCCTTCTAGGGTCTACGGTTCCTCGATGATTCGGGTCCGTGGCGTTGATGACTCGGACGCGTGATCTCGGGTCGTCGCCGTTGAGGACTTCGAGCACGTGGGATCCCGGGGACGAGACGTTGTCCCTGAACTCGGAGACGAGTTCGTCGTTGCTTCTGGGTCACGTCGGTTTTGATTTTTATTAGTTTATTTTAATTTTTATTTATTTACTTACATGAAAAGTTTTTTTTTTAAAAAAAAATTTCTCTTGGTCTGTATTTCTTCCTTATTATCTCAGGACCCTTTTTAGAAACGTTTAATTTCCGACGCACCAAAAAAAAAAAAAAAAAAACGATATCTAAAGATCCTCGGGGAATATATGAAACCTTTGATTTGGGAGTAGTCGATAAGATAGACTAACACTTCCAACGGAAGCAACGGAAACAACACGTCTCGGAAAAGACAAACTACATCGTGGTGTTGGCAAAACGACAACCCGAGAGACGAAAGCCATAGTATAGGTACTTTGGTACCGGTTCTGGTCACGAAACTTGACAAAGACGATACACAAGACGATCCTCAAAATTTCAAACTCCAGAAAATTCACAAATTGAGTAAGACTCAACCAAAAACACAATACACGTTTCTTTCCGAGATTAAAATAGAGTTTAGACATCTTACTGATAATAGTTTGTCGTTGTTGTTTCGTTCGTTTGTGTTCGTTGTTCACAACCGTTCCTGTACCTTTGTGTCCGTGGGAGTATGTGAAGACAACTCCTATACTTTACCACGTCGGTGTTCCCTTTTGTCATGACTCTGCGGGAGTCAAGTCAAGTCAAGTCAGCGAGTCAGCACAGGCTGAGACGTTGGCGTTCTTGACTCCGTGCGGTCCGGAGGGACAGGTAGTGGTTGAAGGCCTCAAGTGAGTTTGAGTGTAGGTAGCTCAGCCACTACGGTAGGTCGGTAGAGTAGGAGACAGCAGGGGAAGAGGAGGACGGGGGTTAGGGAGGGTCGTAGTCTCAGAAAAGGTTACTCAGTTGAGAAGTGTACTCCACCGGTTTCATGACCTCAAAGTCAAAATCGTAGTCAGGAAGGTCACTTGTGGGTCCTGACTAGAGGAAATCCTACCTGACCAACCTAGAGGAACGTCAGGTTCCCTGAGAGTCCTCGGAAGAGGTTGTGGTGTCAAGTTTTCGTAGTTAAGAAGCCGCGAGTCGAAAGAAGTGTCAGGTTGAGAGTGTAGGTATGTACTGGTGACCTTTTTGGTATCGGAAATGATCTGCCTGGAAACAACCGTTTCATTACAGAGACGAAAAATTATACGAAGGATCCAACCAGTACTGAAAGGAAGGTTCCTCATTCACAGAAAATTAAAGTACCGACGTTAGTGGTAGACGTCACTAAAAGCTCGGGGGGTTTTATTTCAGACTGTGACAACCGTCATTTATAAAAAATAGTGTAAACTCACAGATCATGAAAAACCTTTTGCTAAGTGAACGGGGTGACGTGTTCCGAGAGGACCTAACGGGACGTCCAAGTCCTATTTCAAGGACAAGAACGTAGAGTCGGTTCTCTCGTGTCCCGACACGTTCGAGTCAGACGCCGGTGACCGTGAGCCCTTTGGGCCGAACAGGGAGAGAGAGGGTGGTACGACCACATAAAGGTCAACGGATTCTTGTTACCTCATAAAGTGTAAGTAAACGAGTACGAGTGGGACGAAGAGAAAGACTCTTACAAGAGGGGAGGAGGGGGTAAAACAGACTGACCCCCGTGTGACTATAACGGACTCTAAGTAGGGTTCACTGTAGACGACTGTGGTTCTTGGTTCAGGTCTTCGGTCCTTTCAGATGCGTTCGGAGCAGAGAGGTAGGGTCGGAGCCGGTTCGGGTTCGTGCAAGGAAGGGCAGACAACAGTGGCAGGGCGTGCAAGAGGTAGACTCGGGAAAAGAGGGAATTTAGCTATTTGGAGAGTGTCCGTCTCTGGAGAGAATATCTGGAAGAATAGGAACTGCTTTAGCACCGGCGCAGACTGACTGGGGTACCCGACGTCGTGCAGTCCGAAGGGACAGGAAGTCGTAGAGGGTCTCAAACGAGTCCGAGTACAGGTAACCCGAAGGGACCACCGAGTCTCCCATTTCGTAGACGGACACTACGCCCTCTGGGTCCAAACTAGGGACCCAGCCCTTCTAGGGGACCTCTTCCTTTACCGTCGGGTGAAGTCATAAGAACGGACCTCTTAGGGTACCTGTCTCCTCGGACCACCCGATGTCAGGTACCCCAGCGTTTCTCAGTCTGTGTTGACTCGTTGATGTGAAAAGGATCTGTGTACACTGCCGGAATCCGCGCACGATCAGTAAGCCATTTACAGATGACTTGTTTACGTGTCTAAAGAAAACCAGGTTTCTGAAAGAGGTAAACGAATTTACATATATTAGGTGTATTTAGTCATAAGACTGTAAGCTTTTCTGTTTTGTCTGGGACTCTACCTTGGGTCTTTAAGACTAGACACCAGTGACTCCCTTTGCTAAAAAAAGGATGAATTGACTATTTTTATCATACGAAACTCCGTATTACACTAAGTCTTTGATTGACGACAATAGAACCAAACTTAATATAAGTTTTGACTCAGTATTTTGACCTAATCTTTTCGTCTCAACACTTTAATTGAGATGACGGATATGTTTCAAATAACAGAAAAATTAATTTTACACATCACAAAATTGATTTTATATACCTTAAAATACGAAGCTTTCAGGTCACCGACCCTGTCCCTTTCATAAACTATTCACATAGAACCAAATTAATTATTTTCACTCGACTCCTTACTTACTTTTAGTTCAACTGTGGTAAGGAGACTCAAATGTCTACTATTTCACCTATTGGTTTATCAAAGTCTTGTTACTGTTTATTTAGGTTGTAGTACCGAGAATCTAGTCATAGACGCACACCATGCACATTATATTTGTGATATTACTAAGACTTACCTACAAGTGTGTGAGTCACTGTGTCTTGGAGTCACGTCCTGTTCTCTGCAAAGATATTTGAAATATCCCTGGACTATAGAACGAAGCACGAGGTCTATGTTTCTTCCATACTTGTTCGGCACTAGAGGGGACTTATGTCGGAGTGTCTCCTCTTTATGTTTTCTTTATACGTATCACGTTATACTATGTGTTTCACAATCGTTTTGTGTTCCTCCGTCGTTCAGGGGGACCCCGTGCTCTTCCCACCCCCCTTCGGTGTCCCCTGCCGTCTGTGACACCGGGCACCACTTCTCGCTCCTCCGCAGCGGTTCCTCTGCCCTACGCCTTCACGTGAGGTCCGTCTTCTATGTTTCCGGTCGAGGAGACTGCGGTGACTCTGCTACCTCGGGACATTGGTTCACGACGTTCTTCTCTCGGTTTCGACTGGAGTCGGTCCCACGACGATGGCGTATTTGCCTGTCTTCGCGACCAAAGAAGAGGTCGGTGAGGTCTCATGTCTCCGTTACACGGTCCTCGATATCTCTCGGAGTCCTCTCGTTCTTGTCCCCTTCGGTAGACACGCTTCCCGGGACGAGATGGCGAGCCCGTAATGTGCAGTTGTGTGGAACCGATCTTTATGGGGCTGGACTGGACTCTGGTCCCCTGTCGGTTACTGCGTGACATTCGACATCCAGTTGTGACCTAACAACTACTGAACGGTTAAGTGAAGAAGTGAAGTGGACTAAGTAGACACTATCCAAGAAAAACATTAAAAAACCTATAATTATAAAATTGAGAGTCTTTCGTAAGAAGTAGGGTTCCCCACTTTTCCTCGACTCTACAATTACTATAGTCATGTGCAAACTATAGCGGAATCTGTCTTTTTGTGTCGTGACGATAACCGACCGAGGGATCTGACCTAGTGCAGGTTGTACTCTTCAGATCCCCAGGACTCTTTCAGACGTGTCTTGGTGAGCCATAGGACTGATGTCCATTCAACAGAGCCACTCTAGGGGAGTGGGAAGGGACCTTCACCCCTGTACCTTCACTGAGTGACGTGGGTTGAGTCAAGGGCTTATTGGTGACCTTCACACTCTAGTACCGCACACTCCCCATCCTCTTTTACTGTCTAATCATGTTTTGTAAAGTTTTACCTGGAACCCTATTCCCTCTGTCTATAGGCTCTACCGTTTCCTTTGTCGACTCTCTCGATCTCCTCTCTGTCGGCACATTGTGCGGTATGCCCTCTGACTGTTTCTCCAAGGGCAAATGACGGGACGGGTGGTGGCAGTAGCCGTGGTGGTAGTCCGACATGACGTACCACCAATCTCGTAGCTCGCAACAAAAGGTTTCTCGAATGATGGCAATCGGGCCCTTGGGAGACTACTAATCTGGGAGGTACAGAGTTAAAAGAGTAGATATTTTACCGCTTTTATTATCGTGGATTGAGGTCCCAATCAAGTCTCTTAATTTAGTCTAGTGCGTGTATTTCAGAGTCGTGTCATGGACCGGTGTCTTACTTGCGTTATTTAAGGTGACAGAAGTGGTGGTAATTTTGTTAAGGACTAACGGTCAAGACACAACGCGATCCGTCAAGTTGCACTCTCAGCATATAAAGTCTGGTTTGTAGAACACTACAAATGGGTTGTGCACCTGCCAATACTTGACAGTTGACCTGACGAAAAAGTGGTACACCTGTAACCAAATTTGTTTGTTCCCATAAGTATAAGAGGTTTCATAAAGAACTTTAAAAATGTTTTATCGTCACTTTCCGTAAAAAGAAAAGAAGTACTTTGTCATATTGAAACCAGTCAAACTCTTTAATTTCATCCCGAATTAAAAAAAAAAAAAGAACCAGGTGACACGGGACGAACTAAAAAAAAAAAAAATTGAGATTATGTGCGAAGAAAAACCCGTTTGAGGTCGGTCTGTCTATAAACGGTAAGGTAATAACAAAATTTCACAATCGGGGTCTGTGTATTCGTAACAACCTTACGTTACCTTTTTTTTAGAAAATTTAGAGTTTACCCCATTATTTGACGTCGGTCTTCGATTAACAGGACTTTGGACTCGAAAATATTGTACAATGATGACATCACCCTGGTGAGTCGTGGGGAAACCACCCCAACAACACATTAACCACCATCTAATGCAACGTCTGTATAAAAAATTTTTTTCTACAGTTTAGTCTGTAAAGACGAATAATGACATCTGGAGTCGTATTAAGAGTTTCGTTAGTTACGTAAAGTAGGTAATTTGATAACTACCCCCCATAATTAAGTATATTACAAATTGATGAGTGACACCTGAAAGAGAGACGGTTGAAAGAAGGTGGGTTCTTCAGGACTTTACAACGACGAGGACAGTTTTCTTTACTTAGTAATTATTCTTGGTCGTTCGGGTCTCCGATCGATCTTCGGCCCGTTACTATATATTTCCGAAGTGTAAGAAAATTGAGTCACGACTTGACATACATGGTTTCCTTGTTTGGTGGGTCACCCCGAAATGGTTCCTAGACTTTCTTTGTGTTTTTTTTTCCATATAGGTAGTTTAGAAGTCTCACTTACGAACCCTACACTCTTTCGAAAAAACAAAAGTTTAATATATAGACTGTTAGGGGTCTAGCACGTCACCATTTCTTAGACGGACGGCTACGACCTCTACACTCAAGTTAGGGACCCAGTCCTTCTAGGGGACTTCTTTCTTTACCGTTGGGTGAGGTCGTAAGAACGGCCCCTTTACGGTACCTGTCTCGCACCATTGCCCACTACCCACTCACGACACTTATTACTACTGTCTCCCCCTTTTTACGGACGAACTAGTCACACCTAGAATCAATTGGTTTCAGGGTCCCGTCCAGACTCCGGGTCTAGGTTTGACTGTAAGAATTTCGAAAGTAAGTTAGGACATACGAAAACGAAGTCAGAAGACGACCCGTAAACGGTCTGACTAAAAATTTCTATCACCTTCTCTTTCTTCATTAGTCTCTGTCTTCACTCACCGGGCCAGACTGTATAAATCTCTTAAACCCTTAATAGATTAACTTTTCGGTTCTGTTATATCTCTTGACCCTCTATTACAAACCTTGACTTACAATGACTTTATGGAAGTTCCACGGATTTCCTAAGAGAGTTTGTTTTACACTTCAAAGAAATTAGTTTAAAATTCACTTAGACTATCATTTCTTTTTATCCCACCATTCTTTTAGTATCCTATTTGAACACTTGAAAACACAAAAGAGAATCGGAATATAAGCATCGTACAAAAGTCCAAAGAATATAAACACCGTACAAACTGTAAAATATTTGGTACAGGTTGTAAAGTCGACTAGGAGTGGTGTCAGGACACTCCAGGAAAACTGATAATAGTAGTAGTCACATGTCGAATTCGAGTTTTACCTAATACGTTGAACGGGTCAATAGTGTAGTGACACACAACGTTTCTGTGTTAATGTTGGGACTTGATGTCTGTGGTTCAGTCCCTATAAAGTAATCTCCTAATCTCCACCCAAAGATTAGTGTCACGACTTCCGGAGTCTAGAGACACTCATCCGTAGGAAATTAGGTCGGGAAAATCCCTCTATAGAAAGTTGAGACTTTTATAAAGTATATGTTTCTAGAGGACCAAAAAGTCTTAGAAGGTCGAGACTTTATAAAATTTATGTGTTATGTACTGTTTAAAGAGCCATTGGTACGATTAAATTGACATCTATAATAAATAGTCTATCTTCTGAAACGTTCATAAGATCTGTATGACGGTAAACAAGTATGCATGATTTTTTATGAAATTCATTCGAAATAAAACATGATCCGTGACAGACTCGAAACATCTATGTTGTTACTTTTTTATCTGTTAATTACAGACGAGAAAACTTCGAATGAAAGAATCATCGCTCTCCTCTTTATAAATTTTTCATGTAATAGTGTCAACAGATTACCACATTTCATTTGTCTTCCTTTATTTCCCCCTTACCCCAATCCCTTACGACTTTACGATAAAATTTATCCCAACAAACCTGTATTCCTCTAAAGAGTTTTTTCGATTTTTATCTTTACAGTATACTAGGTCGTTAAGGTGAAGACTCATATATAGGTTTGTGTGTGTGTGTGTGTGTGTGTGTGTGTGTGTTCTCACGATTAACCTTTTATATGTACGTGGCGTTAGAAGTTTCTTCGTAATAAATTCTGACGGTTCTAAACCTTCGTTGGATTTACAGGTAGTTGTTCTACTTGTCTATTTCTATTTATTTATGGGTCAAGTCAGCGAGTCAGTACAGGCTGAGAAACACTGGGGTACTTGGCGTCGTACAGTCCGGAGGGACAGGTAGTGGTTGAGGGCCTCGAATGGGTTTGGGTACAGGTAGTTCAACTACTACGGTAGGTTGGAGACAGCAGGGGAAGAGGAGGGAGTGAGTCAGAAAGGGTCGTAGTCCCAGAAAATGTTACTCAGTCGAGAAGCGTAGTCCACCAGTCTCATAACCTCAAAGTCGGAGTTGTAATCAGGAAGGTCACTTGTGGGTCCTGACTAGAGGAAATCCTACCTGACCAACCTAGAGGAACGTCAGGTTCCCTGAGAGTTCTCAGAAGAGGTTGTGGTGTCAAGTTTTCGTAGTTAAGAAATCACAAGTCGAAAGCAATGTAAGGTTGAGAGTGTAGGTATGTACTGGTGACCTTTTTGGTATCGGAACTATTCTGTCCGGAAACAATGAGTCGGTATTTTTTCCTATCTTAAAACGGTAGACGTCGTTGTACCTATCTGAACCTTCCGTAAGACGAGTCACTTTATTAGTTTATTTCTGTTTACGACACACTGTAGTGAATGCCTTAAACTTTTTATGTTGTTTGATTGCTTATATTGTTTTTTATCCGAGTGTCTATCTCTTGTTTGGGCATCAATGGACACCGTTCTCTCTTCCCCATCCCCGTTCCGTCTCCTTCCCCTAATATACTGTGTTTGATTATTCATATTTTACTCAATGTTCCTACACAGACACGTCGCGTCCCTTATATCGGTAAAATATTATTGATGTCCGCCTCATATTGGAAATTTTACCACTTAGTACTCCAACATGTGCACATTGTATATTATAACATGTAGATTATATGTAGTTTTTTTCTTATTTCTTGACTCTTTAGAGTTAGTTAGCTAGTTAATTATTCCGGTACACCCTTCTAGAACCACTATCCTAATATACACTAGTCTTTCGACTTTTTTACTGGTTCGTTCCGCTGGACGATCTTCCGAAGAAGTTATTAGTCCCATTGTCTACTACCACCGAACCTGTCCCTGTCCCTGTCGCATCCGTTCCTCTTCACTATCCTACGCTCACATAAATCTTCCACTCAGGCACCTAAACGTTTGTCTAATTTCGGTCCACACTCGTTTATCGGAACCTACCCACTCTCAGGGATTGACTCTGTCACTCCTGTCTCCGCCTTCGTCCAGACCCTTCCTTTCGGTTCACAGGTGTCACGATCTGTATTACCTCGAAAAGCACAGTTCACCTATGAGTCGATTCTCAGAATAAACGTGCGTCTATTAAGACCTCAAATCTCTTCAGGACGACCTATATATTTTTTTGTTTGTTTGTTTCACTCTAAACACATACATACTCTTTACGAATTTTGGAGATTCCTCACAACTCATCTCTCTCCATTCCTAAGAGTCTCTACTTAGGAACGTGTGTGGATACTACTCCCACCCCTCCACGTCACACTGGTCTTTTTGTCTGGAATCGTTTCTGACTCCACCCGTGACGAGTTTGCGCATCCCGCCTGATGACATAGAGGAGTCCCACCTTTACAAATAGAGGACAAAGTACCCTCCAGTCCTCTCCTTCTGCGCTACCCGGTCCCTCTCCCACCCGTCACCTGTCTCCCGTCGTTCGTGGCAAACCTCGGTCCCGATTTCGGTGTGTTTTATCCGGGTTGACTTTGTGTATTTCACGTTACTACTACCCCTAATGCTAAAGAAATACCCCGAGAAGTCTCTTCCGCTACCGTCGGGTGAGGTCACGAGAACGGACCTTTCAGGGTACCTGCCTCCTCGGACCACCCGACGTCAGGTACCCCAGCGTTTCTCAGCCTGTGCTGACTCGTTGAAGTGAAAGTACGTAACCTCTTCCTTTGCCGTTGGGTGAGGTCACAAGAACGGACCTCTTAGGGTCCCTACCCCCTCGGACCACCCGACGACAGATACCCCAGCGTGTCTCAGTCTGTGCTCACTTCACTGAATCGTCATCGTCATACCCCGAGAATTTTACTAAGCCTTTTGTTTGTGTCAACGCTTAAACTCTTGGACACAATTCGTGTCTGGGAGTAGGAATCGATGGCAAGTAAGTAAAGGAAATAAGAAGAGATAGCACATAAAATTTTTGTTACTACCTTACGATACAGGGGAGAAGAGAAATTAAAGAATGAAACGGAGTTTAGAGAACTACGATTTTGATTCTTAAATAACTCCCCAACCATGTCGACAGTCACTTGAAGTTGAAGAGAGGGGTCCAGGACTAGTGTCATAAACACACTCTGTGACAACGACAAGTCAACCCTTCAGCACAGACTGAGAACCGTCGGGGTGTCGGACTTTGTACGGGGACTCGTCGGTGACTTGTATGTTGCGAGTGCGAGCCAACGGCGTCGGTACCGTCTGAAAAACACTGGGGTACCGGACGTCGGGCGGTCCGAGGAGACAGGTACTCTAAGAGGTCCGTTCTTATGACCGTACCCAACGGTACAGGGAGAGGTCCCCTAGAAAGGCTGGGTCCCTAGTTTGGACGCGGAGGGTCAAGGAGAGTATCTTCGTAAACTTATGTAATTTTTTTTTTTTTAGATCAAAGATTTCGATGACGGAAGGGAGACTGGTTAAGCAGAGAACAGAAACTTTAGGAGAGGAAGGAGCTGAGGATTTTGAGGTTCTGGAGAAAGAGGAGGTTAGAGAAACGGTCAGAAGAGTAAATGGAGTGGACGAAGATTTATAGGGACAAGGAGGTTCGTGTTAAGGAGTCCTGAGAAGTGTTTGGTTGGCGAATTTTAGTCTCTGGCAGAGTCGCAGTGCTCAAGTACGCGGGGCGGGAATTGTACTCCGTCCTTATTCTTTTGTCAAACCGTCCAAGAATTCTTCGATTTCTATCTTAAATGTACATTGGGTCGTTAAGGTACAAATCCGAATATGTGGTTCCTTAACTTTGCACCAAGAGTTTGTCTACGGGACACGAGCATCGTCGCGTCGAGTGCTAATGACCGCCGCCTTTGTGAGGTCCGTCGGTGGTCGCCCGCTCACCAATTGCGTCACGACGTTGTGTGCGCCATCTTCCGCTAGGCCGGGCTCTTCCGCCGCCCCGCCGCCACGGCCGCTGTCGTGTCTGCCCGAAGTGGTGGCGCTCTCTTCGGTCTCCGTCTGGCGCCGCATCTTCTCGGGCAACAGTGCTCGGCAGGTCTTATCCGCTTGCGCGCTCTGTCTTTCGTCTACCCACGACTGGTCGTCACCTTCCCACTGATGTATTGTCCTCATGAAAAAAGAAAAAAATCCCCTGCCTACTATTTGAACAAATCTTGGACTATACGTGACGCCGCCACGTTGTAAGACATATAATATATCGTGGCATAATGTAAGTGTTGTTTGACACCCTGTAAGACTCTCCCTACCCTTATGGTCTGGTGGGCTGGACGGAGAACTCTTTAGACATACGTTCAGTCCTTCGTTGTCAATCTTGACCTGTACCTTGTTGTCTGACCAAGGTTTATCCTTTTCCTCATACAGTTCCGACATATAACAGTGGGACGAATAAATTGAAGATACGTCTCATGTAGTACTCTTTGCGACCTGACCTTCTTTGTGTTCGACCTTAGTTCTAACGGCCCTCTTTATAGTTATTGGAGTCTATACGTCTACTGTGGTGGGAATACNCTCAGGGAACCTGACGTTCCTCTAGGTTGGTCAGGTAAGACTTCCTCTAGTTGGGACCCTAAAGAAATCTTCCTTACTACGATTTCGACTTTGCGGTCATGAAACCGGTGGAGTACGCTTCTCAACTGAGTAACCTTTTCTCAGACTACGACCCTCCCTAACCCCCGTCCTCCTCTTCCCCTGTTGGGTCCTTCTCTGCCGACCTACCGTAGTGACTGAGCTACCTGCACTCAGACTCACTTGAGGCCCTCAACCACTACCTGCCCCTCCGGACCGCACGACGTTAAGTACCCCAGTGTCTCTCAGTCTGTGCTGACTCGCTGACTTGACTGACTTGACATAATATCTTAATTTTTCCGATTAAGACAGGATACTTAAAATGGAGTTAATTTTTTACTCACCTGGGTGAGGTCTAGTCTTCCGAGTCTCCAATTTCGTAGACGGACGTTACACCCTCTACACCCAAGCTAGGGATCCAGCCCTTCTAGGGGACCTCTTCCTTTACCGTTGGGTGAGGTCATAAGAACGGACCTCTTAGGGTACCTGTCTCCTCGGACCACTCGATGTCAGGTGTCACAGCGTTTCTCAACCTGTGTTGACTCGCTGAAGTGAAAGTGAAATACAAATATACTCATTTATTTACGTATCTATATAAATATACATAGTTTTGGTGTTAAAAGGAGTCGTACTTCAATTTGGAAGTATAAGTCTTAGTTACAAGGTGTATACTAAAGTCGTGTGTACCATCTTACGTTGTGAATATTCCTACAAAATTTTACGAAACTAAAAATTTCACTAATATCTGGATATCTTTTCAAAGTTTTGTCACGTTTTCTAAGAATATGTAATAAGTGAGTCTAAGGGGTTTACATTTGTAAAAATATATTTTGTACTTTTTACAGTTTGTACAAAATCACTATTTCGTTTACCATTTTATACGTACTCCTGATACAAGTATACATGTATGCACATGTGACATATGTATATGTATCTTAGACAAAAGTGCACAAATATAAGTAATACACAATGTGTGTACGTGTCTTCACACGTAAACGTATGTACATATATACTTCTGCATTAGTACTTGCGCACACGTACGTGTACATACGCGTGTGTGTACACACACACGTATATACACATACGTCAGAAAAAAAGAATCGGCAAACTTTTCTGTACGAAAGTGAACTGAGTATAGGTCAGACAATAAAGTTTTTTGGTTCCGATAAGTTTACATAATGATATTGTCTTAATAATTCTATTCTTACAATTATAAATGTCATGATTTTAGACCAGATATCAAGAAAAGTTTACAGTGATGAACATGACTATTACTTGAAAAATCGTTTTCTTTTTTTACATCGTAACTTTGTATACTTTGTCTAACCTTAATTTCATCATTGATGACCAAAAACTTCTGAAGAATATAGACCGAGCATAAAAATTAGTGGTTCCATTATATAATACGTCGTGCGGACCCCACGTGTTTCTAACCTAAGTCCTTAATTAAAGAAAGTTAATGAATTAGGGTTTACACCCACGGAAATATAACACTTTAATAATTAGTGAGAAAATTTCTTATCTTTCTCCCGGTTTTTCTTTTAAGTATTCCCAGACTTATAGAAAGTCGGATTTTCGCAAGAGACAAATGAAAAAGAAACTAGTACTTTCAGGTGTCCGTCGGTATTTTAAAATTGACCTCGATATTAATAAACTTTGAAAGTCTCACAGAGACTTCGTGAAATCTTGTTGGAGTTCATAGTATTGAACTATAATAAAGATGAAAAGACGAATATTACTTTTGTTCTCAAAACTCAGGACAAGTAGTAAAGGTGTACTTTTTTGTCATCCTTTTTTAACCACACAAATAAGTGGATCTTTTATGGGTCTACCCCAAATAATTGGTGTAAAATCAATGAGTAGAAATACTGAGAGTTTATCTCTATTCTATGTTAGTGTTCCTGGAGGGTCTACTGGTCAAGTCGTTCCGGCGTCCGGACCTCCCTTCGCCCCATAGGTACTGGCGAGGATCCGACGACGACGACGATTCGACGAAGTCAACACAGGCTGAGACACGCTGGGGTATCTGCCATCGGGTGGTCCGAGGGGGCAGGGACCCTGACAGTCGTCGTTTCGGACGAGGTCGCAACCGAGAGACCGTATAAGGTCGTTTCGTCTACGTCTCGGTCCAAGTGCGGTGACAGGCACTAGATGGACCGTATAGGAGAGTCATGAGACAGCTCCCATGGTGGGGCGTTTGAACCCAATTCCATCCGACACGCATAAATGTACGTGTGTACATGTACGTATGTATACATGTGTGTGTCTGTGTGTGCGCGCACACACACGAGTCAGCGGATCAGCACAGGTTGAGAAACGCTGGGATACCTGACATCGGGAGGTCCGAGGGGACAGCTACCTTAAGAAGTCCGGTCTTACGTCCTCCCCCAACGGTAAAGGAGAAGATCCCCTAGAAAGACTGGGTCCCTAACTTGGGTACAGGGAGCACAGGGGACGTGACCACCCACCTAAGAAATGGTGACGTAGGGGATTCCGAACGAGTAAAGTACATACATCCATACATAGATAGTCGATGGAAATTTTGGTCAAACGATATTAGTTGATGTTAGTTGGTCTGGGAGACAAGTCTGTCCCTAACTCTCGCACATTACTGGATTCCGAACGAGTAAGATACATGCACACATACCATACATAGACATATGGATAGACAAATACATAGTCGATAGAAATTTTTGTCAAACGATATTAGTTGATGGTTGGTGGTGGGGGAGACAATTCTGTCCCTAGACTTTCTCACGTCGCGTGGAAACCGGTATTCTTCGGGGGCTAGGTCGACCCTAGTGACTGGACATTTTTCTACTCGATGTTCCGTCGTGGTCATCGAGAGATTGACTCACAACACACGAGTCCATCTACCCAGACCGACTCTGGAGAACCTAAATAGACCTTGCAAAGTGACTCCTCCCCCTAGACTCGACACTTTACAAATGTCAGTTTGCCACAAAGCAGTCCCCTTTTTTCCCGACTCTTCCTGTAAATATAAGTTTGTATTTCTCTACCGATCGATAGAGACACATAGATAGAAAGACATATAGATATTTGTGTGTGTGTATATCTATGTATTCATGTATATACATGTACATGTGTATATGTATGTGCACACACACGAGTCAGGACAGGCTGGGACACGCTGAGGTACCTGACATCGGGTAGTCCGAGGAGACAGATACCCTAAAAAGTCCGTTCTCATGACCTCGTTCAACGGTAAAGGAAGAGGTCCCCTAGAAGGGTTGGGTCCCTAATTTGGGTACAGAGAACACAGAGGACATGACCGTTCGTATGAGAAATGGTGACTCGGTGGACCCTTAGGGTATGTGTGTGTATATACACGTGTGTATATATGTACACCTATATATGTACACCTATATATATGTATATATGTACACGTATGTATATATGTAGGGTATGTGTGTGTGTGTGTGTGTGTGTGTGTGTGTGTAATATAGGTTCACTCTCCACTTCCCACCAATCAGTACTCTTCTGGTATGTACATAAATATCAAATCTCGATTTGAGATAAAATTTCCTAGTCCTTCTGGAGTTCCCGGGTCCCATGTCCTATTCACTACAGTTCACGGGAGACTGGGGTACCGGAGAAGACCCGTTGACACTCATTGTGGTGCCAGGGAGGTTTTCTTCACAGGACGTGGTGCCAGTGGTACGGGGTAGCACCCAGGACTACGTGAGCCGGTACCGACTGAAATTGTCCTTATGTGTGGTGTGGGTTGGTTTTGGTCGGATATTTGTCCCTCCGTAAGACAAGTGTCTGGACCTTGTCTTCTTGACCGGGAGTGACCGACCACGGCCTACTCAGTGAAACTCAAAAGGTCGAAGGGAGAGAGACGAGAGTCGGAGAACGGAGGACAGATGTCACAGACGAGTGTCTGTTTTGTCTCCTCTGCGGTGCTGTGCCTCCTCCTTCGAGACTCAGTTCGAGACTAAAGCAGTGGGACCACCTGGGAGAGGTCGGTGTGAGGGGTGCGGTCCGAGGACTGAAGGGGTGGACGGCAAGGGAGACATTATGGGGAAGGGTCGGACCGAGTCAGGGAGGAAGGATAACCCAGAAAGGGTGTTACGACCCGAAGGGACTATCGAGTCAACCATTTCTTAGGCGGACGTTACACCCTGTGGGCCCAAGCTAGGGACCCAACCCTTCTAGGGGACCTCTGCCCTTTCCGACGGGTGAGGTCATAAGAACCCGAAGGGAACACAGAGTCGACCATTTCTTAGACGGACGTTACACCCTCTGGACCCAAGATAGGGACCCAACCCTTCTAGGGGACCTCTTCCCTTTCCGATGGGTGAGGTCATGAGACCGGACCTCTTAAGGTACTTGACACATCAGGCACCCCAACGTCTCTCACTCTGCACTGACTCGCTGAAAGGGATCGTACGGTTTAGGTCGTTCTGACGGAAGAGTCCCTTCCCTCCGTGAAGACCGGGGAGAGAGATTTGGAGACGAGGGGACAGGGGATTGGGAGGTCGAGGTCACAACAGAGAATCACGACTAGTCGTACCTTGTCTGAGATTGAGAGGTAGTGGTCAGAGAAAGGGTAGTACAGAGAGAGGACGCACTCTGGCAGTCGAGGAACTCGCGGGTCGCAAAGGGGCGACACAAGAAAGGAGACAGGGATCATGACTCTACTCTCGACCCGAAAGCCACCCGGGAACCTGTTCATTGGAAGGTAGGGGTCGAGTGAGGTCTAGGTAAAAGGCGGGAAGACGTGGAACGAGACAAGGAATCCTCCACCTGAGGACCCTTGGTGTGGGTAGCAATCTACCAAAGACCCACGAAGACACTTCTACCACATCTTTGCCTCCTCTCCTTCCACCACCATGAAGAGGGGTGGGTTAGGGCCGAAGTCGGGAAGTAGAGGTCGTCGTCGACGAAGGGAGTGTTAGTCTCGACGGCGGTCACGAGGTCAGGAGACCAGGTAGATAGGTGGGGAGGTGGATAGATAGGTGAGTAGGTAGGTAGGTAGGTAGGTAGGTAGGTAGGTAGATAGGTACATGGGTAGGTCGGTAGATGGGTAGATGGGTAGGTCGGTAGGTGGGTAGAGAGGTAGGTGAATAGATGGATGGATGGGTGGATGGTAAACAGACAGAAAATCTTTGGCAGACAATATTCGTTGTCAAAGATAAACTGATTGACCGAATTGGTAAGACTCGAAAGGAATGAGTGACTGTTTTGACTGGTTTTGGAGTGTTCCCTCCATGTTTATACTTCTACGCGGTCTAGCTTTCTCAAAAAGCACCACAAACAAGTGATATACCATCATAGAGGGAAAGAAAAGAAGGAAAGAAGAAAAGAAGTGGAGAGAAGGAAGAATGACTTGACGGGGCTTATTTTACCCTAGTCTCTCTAAAAAGAAAATGATTTTGAAGATTTAATAACTGAACCTTTTTCTTTCAGACACGTTATGGTCAAGACCAGTCCTTTCTTTTCCTTAGATAAAGAACCCCCTGTAAGTCCATATTCTCCTCCAATGTTCCTTTTCTTTCCCTCAGTCTCTCCTCTGAATTACCAGTGGGAGGACTGCATTCCGGAGGTGTGGTATGTCAGTCGAGCGATACGAACTGACGAACCGTTCCATTCGTTATAAGGTGTTCGTAATCTCAATGTATGGTACCCTAGCTTTCCCTCGGGTAAAGTTCTATGACTCGTTCTCTTTGAACCGACAAAAAGGAACGGTACCCCCTTTCACCTCCCCGGAAGAACCTTCTACTAACCACACTTTAGAAATCAATACCGAAGTTGTCAATGGTGAAATACACGTACCATCCTTCATGTCTGTACAAAGGTGACGTTGTATGTGGAAGAAGAACAGAATAAGACGAATATTTCGTTTGTCGTACGATATCTCAATCCGCCCGTACTCTCCAAAACGAAGGTTTTTTAACCTGTGTGGCGTTCTACCTTAATGTCCTGACTTGCGTACAAGTTTGGTTCACGACACAAATCCTTACGTGAGTGGGGCGTTTACGTGAGGGTCCGTCGTCGCGGGGTCACTGGTGCCCACGCACAGGAGGCTCAGTCAGAAGAACACGAGGCACAGGAAAGACGCGGTTTCGTTTTCCTGAGCAAGTTACTTAATACTCGCGTTACCGGCGAGGTACGGGCACATTGATATCTCTATTTTGGTCAAGACTTGAAACTTCTGGTTCTCCTGTCGTTACTACACGGGACTAGTGAACGTCGCGTCGTATTTTGTTGTGTCTTGACCTTTTACTCTCGGAGGGTCCACCGTTCCTGCCGGACCCAGGACGTCTTTACAGGCGGTACGATTGGGTCAGAGAGACCGTGTCTAGTGTCGAGTGTGACGGAAGTTGACAGTTTATGCGTCGAACATTCTCAGTCGTGTTTTAATGGAAGGAGGACTTGACTAGAGGTCGAGGTCCCTCCTACTTATCGATAAGTGTCTATAAACGTCGGGGACGTTGAATAACGTAAGTAGGAGAATACAAGGAGGTAAATTGGTCTGACCGGAAGGATCCCCCGAGTCCCCATTTCTTAGACGGACGGTTCGTACTCCATACCCAAACTAGGGATCCAGCCCTTCTAAAGGACCTCTTCCTTTGCCGCTGGGTGAGGTCATAACAACGGACCTCTTAGGGTACCTACCTCCTCGGACCACCCGACGTAAAGTACCCCAGTGCTCCTCAGTCTGCACTGACCCACTGGCTCGTACATACGTGTACCTTGGCCTGCTGGTCGGTGTACTTCCGTCCTTCCCCCGAGCCAGTAGAGTTTCGGCCGGTCGGGCTGAGTACAGAATGCACATCGTCTGCAAGTCATTTTCGGACAATTTGGTCGAGGCAGGGCATGAGAGGGACATTATCCCAAGCTGTCGGGGTGGCGGACGACGGGCGCACACGACCGAATCCGGTCCTTTGGGTAGATGGCACTGCCTTTGTTTTGAGACGTCCCAGCGCAAAAAACGAAACAAAAACAAAAGAGGTCATCGTCATTACCTAAACGAGACGAATTGGAGTCAAAATAATGACTGAGTTGAGGACTTGACACAAGTCTAATTGACTCGTTGACCGACCTAACTACCGACCCTAGACACTTTGACTAGAACCCTCGTGTGAGTCCCCGAGACTCGTTTGAAGTTTACTTGCAAATACTGGAAGGGCTCTCCCGGAGCGAGGACGCGTTTTGCCGACGTGGTTTCCCGAGGTTGTTCTGACTATTTAACCACAGAGTATAAAAGTCTCTTTGAGACCTCGATTATGTGCAAGAAATAGACTCCCCTTTTATAGATTGACGACCTTTCCAATTCTTCCTCAGTTCTCTCATTGAACGCATAACTGATGAAAAAAAAGTGACATCTACAAGGTCTCCCCACTCGCTATAAGTGATTAAAGACTGTATGTATATCAGAATAATTACTTTGTTTGTAAGGTATTCAAGTTCATCTTCAAACTTCCATATTTGAAGTACTATTATTGACTTCCTCAATACAAAAGTGTCCCGATCTAAAAGTCTGGAAAACTTAAAGTAAAGGTTTTGCAGAGACTCCTGTGGACTGGAAAACGAAGACGTAAGGAAGAACCCGGTCACTGGTCGTAGAGAGTCGGTCTGTTGACTCTCTGAATCGACCAGAGTGGTGCAGGAACGGATGTCGTCGGTCCTCCCACAAGACTTCACGTCCATCTTAGTTTATTGGAGCGGAGTAGAGACGTGGACGTGGGTGGAGCTCGGTAAATAAACTTTTGTCAACCACCGAAGGATAAGCTGAGTCGTCTATCTGGGTTTAGGGACTATCGCGGAGGGTCCGAGACACATACATTGGACGCGGGGTCGTAGAAGGGACACAAGGTCGGTGTAGCGGAGTAGTCGAGGACGAACTGGAAATATGGACACGAAGAGCTGGAGAAGGAGATCAGGGACGATGGAAGGCTCCGTCCTTCTCGTGAGTCCGACGAATCCTTGTGGTCGTGCCGCTGAAGAGACGGTAGAGTCGTTATCTACCACACGGGAGATACTACAGTCTCTTCAAAACAACACGAGGTCTTTCATCCGTCAGGAAACTAGAGAACCCTTAGTGGGAGTTTAGAGACCGTCTTTGACTTTTACTCATGTTGACCATCTGGGGAGGAACCGGAGATGTGACCGCGAAAGAGGTTGAACGTACGGGACTTGTCAGTAGACCCATTGAACGACTCTGTCGTTAAGGACCCGGGGCGAGAGTGAGTTCAGGGTAAGTCATTCAGACCCCACCCCGGACTCTCATACGTAAAGAGTGTTCGGGTCTCCCGCGACTGAGTCGAGGTCCCTGGTGCGCACCTCGCGATGCCGAGGTCGGAGATGAGGGAGTCACAGAACCCCCTCGAAGAGGTAGCATGGACTGTACCTAGGCCGAAACGTAGCAGTGTCGGGTCGCACATACCGGACGTACCACAAGTAGTGGTAACAAGAGGGGGAGCTGGGTCACAGTGGCAGGCCGACAAAGATGGTCGTCTGCGTTCGACGTCCTACCGTACACACCTGGTAACGAGGGCACTGTAGACTTTTATTCCCAAAAATTTACGTGTTCATACATTTAGAACTTAACAGACGTAATAAAAAGATGATAAAAACAACCTTTTTAATCAAGCGACATGATTAACGCTGTAGAACTATTTAACGTTTTGCGGAAGTGATACGAATGATGGAGAGACTTTTCTTCGTTGTTTATGATTTTGTAAGGTCCTGTTTTTTTACCATGTCGTTTTGATCTTTTCTTTTAACTCCAAACAATAAAGGACAAAGGACATTCCTAATTCTATATAGATGTTATAGGTATATGTCTAAATCCGCTGTTCTGTGTCCAGAACAGTATACTTGACTGTGCACGAGACTGTTCATCGCGACAACGGTTGACTTCTTCGACTCTACCTTTTGCAGCAGAATAAGACTGTCCACAGGTGTGACGAAACTCTCTTTCACGGTCACATACAATATGTGCGTGTAGGGGATGCGGAAAGATGGTACGAATGACATTCTAAATACGTCGGATAAATCCTTATTTTTAATAGATGAGATCTGTAGTTTATCTAACAATAATTTTGACATGAGTAATATATTGTTTATAAACCGTATCTGAGACACACGAGTTTATACGTCTACTGTGGTGGGAATTCCGTCTTTCACTTCTCGATTTTTCGGAGAACTACTTTCACTTTCACCTCTCACTTTTTCAACCGAATTTCGAGTTGTAAGTCTTTTGCTTCTAGTACCGTAGGCCAGGGTAGTGAAGTACCCTTTATCTACCCCTTTGTCACCTTTGTCTCAGTCTGAAATAAAACCCCCCCCGAAGTTTTAGTGACGTCTACCACTGACGTCGGTACTTTAATTTTCTGAGAATGAGGAACCTTCCTTTCAATACTGGTTGGATCTATCGTATAAGTTTTCGTCTCTGTAATGAAACGGTTGTTTCCAGACAGATCAGTTCCGATACCAAAAAGGTCATCAGTACATACCTACACTCTCGACCTGACACTTCTTTCGACTCGCGGCTTCTTAACTACGAAAACTTGACACCACAACCTCTTCTGAGGACTCTCAGGGAACCTGACGTTCCTCTAGGTTGGTCAGGTAAGATTTCCTCTAGTCAGGACCCACAAGAAACCTTCCTTACTACGATTTCGACTTTAAGGTCATGAAACCGGTGGAGTACACTTCTCAACTGAGTAACCTTTTCTGAGATTACGACCCTCTCTAACCCCTGTCCTCCTCTTCCCCTGCTGGTTTCTACTCTACCGACCTACCGTAGTGACTGAGCTACCTGTACTCAAACTCACTTGAGACCCTCAACCACTACCTGTCCCTCCGGACCGCACGACCCTAAGTACCCCAGCGTTTCTCAGCCTGTGCTGACTCACTGACTTGGTCTGACTTTACTTGACACGAAAAATTTATACTGACTATTCTACCATAGATTCCATGTGAGGACAGGAGCTTTTCAAATGTTACCCACGTATCAGTCTTAGTTGATGTTTTCTCGAATAATGTATTGTGTACATTTTATTTCCAATGCTTCCCGTGTCTTCCCTCACTGGTATAGGCGATTCCGCCACCGTCTCTCGTCTCACACAGTGCCTTCTTACTTTGTCGTGCTTCTTAAACCTCCACCTCACCGTAAAACTTCACCTTCATCTTCCTTCTCTTCCCTGTCGACAAGCGTTTTCTTACAGCTATGACATTGACTTTCAGACCTCCGGAGACACCTGTTACCGTAGGACTCTTTGCACACCGGCCTTTCCGACTCTAGACCCCGAGTACGCACTGACTCCGTGTCGAGCACACACGGCTAAAGGACCCACACTGTCGGACCGGGGTGTCGGGTGTGGGACTTAAGACCCCGGACGGGAGCAGGACGTTCCCCAGTGGTTCACCACCGGGCTCAAGGCGTAGACAGACTGTCGACACAAGAGGGCTGTCAGTCCGTGGTGCCGGCTGTCACACTAGTCAGGAATTGAAGAAAGAGGTATCTTAGTGTTCATTGAGTAACACAAAGTTAGTCCAAGGAGTAACCCTAGCAGACCACTCACAAGTGTACTCTGTTGTAGTAAGGCTTGCCTGGATGCTTGTAAAAGGGGTTTTGAGGGCCAGTGACAGAGAACCCAGGTGCACAGACGAGTAAGTCACTTTGGAGCGGGCACGGAGAGGCGGGGACCTCGTCTACGACAGACGTAGGAAGACTGAAGTCGTGTGCGACGGGTGAAGTCGGCGGTCTGGGACAGAAAGGAACGAGGGGACACCCGAAGGAGAACGTCGACCCCGTGCAAGACGACGGGTGGACCATCCTCATTAACTGCGATTGTTAGTATTTCTTTAGTACTGTGTGCTACCTCGGTCTTCAGACATGTCTCGAGTCCTTTAAGTGCTTCACACAGAACCACGAAGACACAGACCTCGAGTCAGTGGGGCAGTACAGGCTGAGAAAACACTGGGTACCTGACGTCGGGAGGTCCGAGGAGACAGGTACCCTAGAAGGTGCGTTCTTATGACCTCACTCAATGGTCCGGGAGGAGGTCCCCTAGAAGGACTGGGTCCCTAGTTTGGGTGTAGAGGACGTAATCGTCCTCCTACGAAATGGGGACTCGGTAGACCCTTCGGGGGAGCATTACTCGTAGTCGGTGATTTCTGTGTACGAACCGGGTTCGACCTGGTCAGGTGAAGAGACGTATTTAAGACTCGATTCTGAGCGTTTTCGACCATTGACTTGACTCTCCAAGGTCACCCGTTGACTGTACCTTTTAAACGAGCTCTTCCGGGATAAACTTAGATGCGTGTCAAGTCTTTTCAGGATCTTTCGATTCTCGCTCTTCTTTCGGTCGACCTTCTCCTCCTTCTCGGCGCCGTCGACCTCTATCCGCTTCTCTTTGGGGCAAAAGCTGTCGAAGAACCACGAAGGTAGGTGCAACGGTGCACCAGGACGACACAAAGAAAGAGGACCTAGGTGTCCTTGGGGGGATGGAATGTCGTTCAAAGAGGACAACCAGAATTCAATCGAACTTCATAAAAAGTCAATAAAATTTGATTTTCTTTCAACCAATTTTATTCGTGCAAACCGAGACTCAAATCGCTCTTGTCGTTGGTAATGAAAGAACCAAAAGTCACAGAGATTGAGTCATGGACAGCGTCCCGTCGAGGAGTCATACACGACCAGTCCTCTTTTTCCTTACTCTTTATAATTATTTGAAGTTCTCTTCGTGGCTCTTCGTACATATGTGAAAAGTGTTACACTTTTCGCAAAGGTAGTTACCTTTCACCGATGGGGCACAGGTGGGTCCATGCCCCGACCTTATGGGTACGGAATCCAAAACAAACTTAGTCATTAACGGGTGCGTAAATTAGGTAGACTTTTTACCAGAATTGGTGACGAGTTTACTAGCCACACACAAAGAGGGCCTACACATCAGTCCATAATTAAGCGGAACTTTGTAAATCCGCAGAAATAGCGAGAGTCTACAAGTTTCGCAGACTCGTCTGCTCTCCCTCCACCACCTCAAATTTTACCCATTTGCTCTCTTTACTCCAGAGCTAGAGACGTTTGGGTCGTAAAGTCGTCTGGGTCACCCTTTTCACCGTACAACACCCGACGAAGAACTCTACACGTAATTCCTTTCTGATTTGAGTCGGTTGCGGTTTCGGGGAGAACGTCGCAAGGCACTAACAATGTCATAAGCCATTGAAGACGAGGGGAGACCAACACTACACTCTCGGAGGGGTAGTGGTGGTGCCGGGGGTGGGGGTACTGTCGCTAGAGGTCAACATTTTACCATTTTGGCAGTCGGTCGTTATTAAACGTTAGGTTTGTCTGAACTGCGAGGGACTGTAAATAACTTTGGAGTCTGGGACACGTGACCAAAGTCAAAGGGGGGGAAACGAGACAAAAATGTCTGTCTGTTCACGAATCCGAATGCAAATTATTACTCCTCTTTAAAGAAGAACCGGAGGAGAACGAACACAACCGACGTGGCCCCGAACGTTGTCTCCCCACCAACCTCAATTAATGTGATTTACCACTCTTGTACTAAACTGGGGTGGCCAAGTCGGGGTCTCCGGTACTCGGAGGAGTGTCTGTGCCCGTCTACCTTACGAAGTACCGACCCGTCTCCCGTCCTCGGTACGTCTCGCTCTAGAGAGTTCTGGTCTGCACCGACGATGGGACCCGACAAAATATTCGTACTTGCTCGCTCCGTGTACTTTTGTGTCCCACTGTCGCTCCTGGCCCTTTTGGGGAAAGTCGCTTACCCCACTGAGAGTTTACCTCGCTAGTTGGGGAAGGGTAGAAGTGCTTGTCACGTAGCGTAGGAAAAAGTTGTGTCTTGTTGTCGCTCTAAAGTGGTGTCTGGAAGTATTCGGGTTTCCCCTTGACAATAGTGTCTACAGTGACAGTCTCTGGACGACTGTATACTGTCAATATAAGGTTCATATAGGGTCAATATAGACTCCCGGTCAATGCTGACGTGCAAGTCGAGTCATGTATTTTGAGTCATGGACGTTTGTAAGAATGACGACGGCAAAGATTCCTGCTACCACTGTCGCTTGTCATCTGGGTTCAAGAACAGGGCCCCTATTAGACAGTAAGTATTAAGAGTTTTCTTTTTAATTGGTTATGTGGGTCCACATCACCTCTGAGTAGATATTTATCACACAACTCGGTAATCTTGTGTCGAAGGCCGCACGATTTTCCCATTGCTCCAGTCTCTCTCTGCTGTAACTCACGCCTACTGAATTATGACTGTCCTGAGAAAAACGGGGATCTAAACACAAAAAACCAACGTATAGTCAAGAGACGTCTAGTAAGTCTTCGAGAATCTTTAGAGATTCATCCTTACCGAAGGCACTAGACACACCGTTATGACCAAGGTATTTTGTCCTAAGATGTCATCGTACGAAAATTTCCGGACGACCTCGTTAACGATTTTCGATGTGACAGTTTATTAGAGATACTGTGCCAAATACTTTGGGTGGTCCTATTGCCCCTACCCCCTTGTCCACTCACCCAAGGAGTCTACAAAGAATAGATTGTCCTTCATCAGGTCTGTTAGAGCTAGGTATAAGACACGTGATTTATAGAAGGAAAGGATGAGATGTCCCCGATGGTGGAGCAGGGACAGGCAGGTACCAGCTTTTACCGGTGATCATTCTCATTACTACAATGTGAGGTCGTGTAGTTCGCAAAGCACCATTACTCGCCAACCCTTGATTACTTGATCCTAACTTAAAATTAAATCCTTTCCCGGGGCTGGCGGAGAGAAAGTTTCGTCGTGGTAAACGAGCCAAGTTACTGGTGTGAGGTGGTGGGATCGAGATTGAGTGATTGTAGTCGAACCCACAGGGACGGAAGGCACTCGGTCGCGCCCATGAATCCCGTTGGTAGGAGAGAGTACACCTTCGGCGAGCTGTGTGTACCGGAGCCACTTAACCGTCGTAGAAAGAGTCTCCGTCGTACGCCAGTGCTCACGTTACAGACGTAGACCTTACTCTACCCTATGTCTTTAAAGAGACACCACGAATTTGGAGGAGTTTAGTGATGATGTTAAGGATGCTTCTCAAACGAAACGTTTTACAAATACATTCTGTTTACATGTTACGTATAAAAAGGGTCATTTGCTATTAATCTCCACCATCCCATACGATAATTTTGTGTCTGTATTACTCTAAAGTCTCCAATTTATAACAACATAGTAATCGTTGATATCCATTCCCTCCTCGTTTACACCCACATTCGTTGTAGACTATTCTGTCGACTGGGTAACAAAACAAAAATTACTTCTTTACCGTAGACACCCTCACTGACGAAGGTCTTGATGTTACTATCGTCGACGGCATATCTGACATAACGTTATCGGTCACTCTACTCCAGACCCGTACTTCCTTTGGGTCCTAATGTGTGACATTCTTCGTGTCAATCCGTTTGTCTTCTGTCCCGTTTCTATTATCTTATTTACGATAAAATTCGGGTTCCTGTTCCTCAAGTCCTTTTTCATCCTCTGGTTACGAAAGACTATATAGAATCAGTATATGCATATATTCATAAATTTATGTTTATCGATTCTACCATTTCTTAGAAGGACTTTCCGTCCTCTGGTTCAAAGCTAGGGACCCAGTTCTTCTAAGGGACCTCTTCCCTTACCGTTGGGTGAGGTCATAAGAAAGGACCTCTCAGAGGTACCTGTCTCCTCGGACCACCCGATTCCAGGTACCCGTCGTTTCTCAGTGTGACTCGTTGATTGTGTGTGCGTACTTATATTTATATTATATATGTTATACACACATATATATAGTCATCTCTCTTCCAGTCTTCTTTGAGTTGTGATTTAGATTTATAAGCTTCAAAACAAGAACCGACGAAGTTAAAACAAACACCCACACATCAAATAAAGGTTTCTCTGTGACGTTCCTTGTCGACAAGTATTGTCTCCTTCTCACACTTCTTTCCCAACATCCGTACTTTCTGTAGTCGGACAAGTCTTTTTGTTCTCACCGACCTCGGGTGGTGTGTGTCGATTCTTCACCGGTCTCGAACGTTGGTCTCGGTGCACCCCCGGCACACGACCCTGTGAATCGTCGGTTTACCGGAGCCCATCGACTGACCCCTTCTGTCTTCCTAGTCCAACCGTGACGTCTCTTTCGCGGGGTCGTTGTGACATTTCCTGCCGAGCTGCCAATTCGACCTGACGACACTCTTCTGTCAGACGTCTCGTGCTTCGTCCCACATCTGACTCTTTCTCATTCCCCGCGCCGCCGACCCCTCTGGCCGTCCTGTGTTCGCACCTTTTCGGTACCACCTGATCCCTTCCTTTTCGGGTGCACTGAGTAGCCGAAGACTAGACTCAGTGTCACCGACCACCTCCATTCCTGGTTCCTTCCTCCTTATTCGGAACTCTTTGTCTAGACTTAAGTCTAAAAGTGTGTCATTCAAACTTAAAGGATACCCGTTACTGGGAGTTTATATTGTGTAAATCATTTAGAGTTTCGGTCCTAAGTTGGAGTCAAGATAACTTGTGTTCGGATACCAGAAGACTACACGGGACATAGAGGGATCCTTTCGTTCATCCTCTATAGTCACATATTCAATAATATTTTATCCATACCTACACACCTCTGTTCTCAATAAGTTATATGAGTACGACGACGACGACGATTCAACGAAGTCAGCACAGGCTGAGACACGCTGGGGTATCTGTCGTCGGGTGGTCCGAGGGGGTAGGGACCCTAAGAGGTCCGTTCTTGTGACCTCATCCAACGGTAAAGGAAGAGGTTACGCACTTTCACTTTTCAGTTTCACTTCAGTAAGTCAACACAGGCTGAGAATCGTTGGAGTACCTGACGTCGGATGGTCCGAGGAGGCAGGTACCCTAAGGGGTCCGTTCTCATGTTATATAAGTATTCCTGTCCCATAATAGATAATTGAGTATAAAAACGAAAATTCTCTGAAAGAGAGTGTAACATCTTTATTGATGGAAACTCCATTACGTAAGTGTTTGTTGCACGACAGTTCCGTCTAATTGACTTTTACAGTCTGAACACAACTTTACGACAGGAGAGAAAGGAGACCATGTCTCGATTCACGTTCTTCGATCCTGTCTTTGAGGATTCCCAGTATACCTACCTTTACTCTGATTATACTTTTTCTACTTTTACCTTCCTAAACGGTTTACGTTCGTAAAGAAGTAAAACAGAAGATCGTCTTAAGATGAGAATTACGGGAAAGTAAAAGTTCGTTCCCCTAAAATAGAAAAAATTTTACTAGACAACATTAAGTTTCAAAGAATAGCGAAGTTTCTATTCTTCATTACTTTTGTATTCGGAAGTTGTAACCTCTAAATCCACTCTAAGTTTCTAAATTTACTCCTATGTCTGAAGTGGTAATTTCTCTACAATCAATATTAAAATTCTTCGTTTTATCTGACTTTCTAACTACTATCGTGAATCTGTGTGTTCGGACGTCTGACGCACGGACTCGTGCTAGTATCTCGTCCATTATTGTCGAGAGTAATGTGTGACAAATAAATTAAATTGTAATAAGACCGTCTCTACAAAGGGGACGACCTATCTCAAGTAGAAAAAAAAAAAAAAAAAAAAAAAAAATTACGGGTTTACANAAAAAAAAAAAAAAAAAACATTACGGGTTTACATGTTCTTATACAAACAGTATTGTCCTCCGATTTTTACGTTTAAGTCTTTCAGTGGTTCAGTAAGGTCGAGTCATATGACACCAAACTGCAAAAGACGTAGATAGGGGAAGAAAGTTTTCTCCATTCTTTCTTCAGTAGGGAGGGTCGAGTCCTTCCTGGGACCCTTCCTTTAAGTGGTAACTTCTGTGGTTTTGAGGGGTAATGAATAGGAAGATTAACGAAAGAAAAAGAGAAAGGTGACGATTGTGTGTGAGTGTGTGTGTGTGTGTGTTGGTTTACAAGTTATTATTATTAGAAAAGAAAGGGAAAGTGACAGATTTCAAAGAACACAAATTCTGATTTCGTTAGAGACCTATCTTGACATATCTTGTTCTACACGGTTATTATTACTAAAGTGTATCTTTGTCAATAAGAACTTATGAGTCGACTGTTTTCGTTGTCAACCAGAACCTTTCTGGTGTGCCGTTTGTACAGGTGAACTAAAAGACGAATACAGCGAAAGTAGAAGTGCGTTTCTATCCAGAATTTTTGTAATAGTACGATGAATTTATATCTATAAGTTTTATATTAGTTCTTAGGTAAAAAGTAATTCTATTGTATTACATTTGAATAACTCCGCCGGTCGAAAATACTCCGTGAAATTTTTAATTTTACCAGTACTAAGGGACCATAGAGTCACCATTTCTTAGGTTGATGGATGTGTCCCCTGTACCCAAGATAAGGACCCGGTCCTTCTAAGGGACACGGAGCCTCGTTGATTCGCACACGTGACGTTGATACCTAGGACTCGAGCTCTCGGGTCCTCTGTGCTGAGGACTCCGGTGCTCGGCGTCGACGACCGCGGACACGTGGGGTCCCGGACTCGAGTCACTGTTCCCTTCGGGGGCACCACTCGTCGGGTACGCCCCGTTGGTTCTCCTCGGAGGCACACGACTTTGATCTCCTTTTCGGGCTCGCCGCTGATTTCGGGTCACGTCGGTTTTACTTTATTTATTTTATAAAAATTTTTGGGTTTTGTCAGTTCTTTCCTGAATTCAGTAGGAGACCCTACGACCGTAATAGGGGTCATACTTACACCCTCTATGATCAAAGCCTTCCTGTTCAGAACGCATGCAATATTCCGGCAGGTCACAAGCGAGTAAAGAACGATGTTTTACTTTCACGTTCGCAATGAGTGAGTCAGCACAGGTGGAGAAACACTGGGACACCTGACATCGGGCGGTCCGAGGAGACAGGTGCCTTGAGAGGTCCGTTCTTATGATCTCACCCAACGGTAAAGGAAGAGGTCACCTAGAAGGGTTCGGTCCCTAGTTTGTGCCGACAGGACGTGACGACCTTCTGAGGAATATGTGACTTGATGGTCCTTCGGGAGGTCATGCTTATACCTTCATTATTATTCTCAGCAACTCGACCTTTATAACGAGACACTAATTGTGAAGATTCGTACCACGATTGTCTAACTATCACGAGTGTTTTGAGACCCTTAATTCTCTTATTCGACAAGATTAGATACAAGTCAGTAGTTATTACAATAGATTTTGGAAAAGTACTTTCTGTAGAACTCCCTAGTTCCTAAGTGGCAGGAACGAAACCACTGAACTTTACTACTGTAGTATGGGGTCCACGGTGAGTCCTTCACTCAATAGCATTGACATCTTGGTTTCAAATCCTTTTTCTGTGGTCGTTTCGTACCCTCCATTAGTCCTTTCGGAGCTCCTTCACATCTGATGGGTCTTTTCCGAGGATGAACCTAGAACTAAGTTGTGATCTTGAAAAGAACTACGAGTTTTACAACACTTATTAGCGAATATAAACCTCTACTCTATCAATGACAACGACAAGTCAGTGCTTCAGTACAGCCTGAGAAACACTGGGACACCTGACGTTGTGTGATCCAAAGGGACAGGAGGTGGTAGAGGACCTTAAACGAGTTTGAGTACAGGTGAACTCAGGTACTACGGCAGGTTGGTAGAGTAGGAGATAGTGGGGGAAGAAGAGGACGGGAGTTAGAAAGGGTCGCAGTCTCAGAAAGGGTTACTCAGTCGAGAAACGTAGTCCACCGGTTTCATAGCCTACGTACGTAGATGGAAAAGAAGTCACGGAAATAGGAGAACTGAAGTGCTACGGGAGACTCTGGTAACAAGAATGTCAGTTGTGTCTTGGCTTTGAAGGTGAACGAAAACTGAAAAGGAGACAGGGTAGGAAACACAAAACGGTCTGAAATCCAATACAGTTGTGACCGTAGAGACTCAATCTTGTCCTCAACCGTTTGGAAAAGACCTTATCGAGGTCTATCGTCAAATCAGAAACACCCGGCACGTCAGAGACAGTATTGTAAGTTGAGACGACAACGTCGTGCTTTCCTCGGTGCCTGTTATGCGTTTACGCACTTACGCCGACGCAGGGTTATTTTGAAATAAATGTTTTTGTCCGTTGCCCGTCTGATCTACACCAGGCTCACTGGTGTGAATCGGTTGTCGACTCGATCGTGCACGTAAAATAAAGAGTGTGGACGACAATAAGGGATTTATTTGAGAGTGATTAAATATGGACATAGTGCGACGAGAAAATAGAGGAAGATGCAGAACAGAGAAGGGTCGGTCTCAAGGGACACAACAGGGTCCCTAGAAGCAATTCGAAGGGACGCAACATTGTCCCTAGAACAAATTCACATTGAGTGAGTAGGACAAGAGATAACTCTTTTCGGAGGACCCTCGGAGTCAATAAATATTTTGTTTCAAAAGATCAGAAACGTCTTATTTCGTGGTTGTACCAAAGTACGGAATGGGACTATGAGCTCCCACTGTGAGCAGGAAGTTTGTCGGGACGGGGAAGAACGTTGATAATGAAAGGAATATAAAAGAGAAGACGAACTTGTCAGGAGAAGGATAAAAGTGGACAGGCTCAGGATAAACAACAAAAAAACACACCAAAAAAAACCAGATAAAAGAAGAAATAAAAAATTCAATGATTTCACTCTATTGTGTAAATGTCCTATGAACCTTTGTATCTTATCTCAGTGTATATCAAGGTGATATATAATGTTAATAAGAGAATTCATCTATTTAATTCTAAACATCCACTTCAAAGTTATAGTTTAAGAGTTTTTAATTATCCTACCTATCTATCGTTCTATCATATCTACACTTTTCGTGACACTCGGTTAAGTTATATTAATTTTACATGTGTTAAAAGTATGTCGTCGTCCTATGTTTGAGATAAGGTCAAGGGTATCTGATATTTGGTACTCTATGACCTTGTACAGATCCCTATAATTTTTTTTTTTTAAGTTTCGGGACAAACGTTAAGTTCTAAAAGTGAGGGAATGGTTGACAACCACTGAATGGGGACATCTATTACTACTTAATAGATGTCCTTTCTCGATTTTAATAGACATATCTTCCCTGGTGGTACCCCCCTTTTACCCTAATTTTCACTCGGTTCCCGTCTTAAAACTTTTAATCCATTTGGATCCCTTGTTCTCCCCTAATCACGCTTTCTGTGTCTTCCCGTGACCCCTTCTGTCTCCGTCTGAGACCTTCGTAAATTACTCCTCAATCGTATATGCATTTGGTGACACGGACTATGAGCAATAGTCGAGTGACTTGTTTACCTAGTATTGCATTGATTTCATTTTGTAAAAGTATAATACTTAGGTTGAAATAAAAAGTGACCACATTCGTTGTTACACTTACCTTCAGATAAACAAATTATTTATAAACTTATGAACGAATCAATGACGGTACACAGTCTGTGACGTCTCAGTAGACACATCGACTGTCGAGAATCATTAGACAATAGGACCTTTGTTGGGGACTTCTACCCGAAAGGGAGGCGACGGACTTCAATAGCATTGTTACCCTTGTAAAAATGGTGTCCTAACTGAGTGCGACTTCTTAAGTCCCCACGCTTCTAACTGTCCGGACAGGACACCCTTTCACTTCGCATAATCAACTCTTTTACTGGGTCCTCTACCATTAGAGACATACGATTAGAAAACCAAAACCTACGATGTCCCGTCTTAATCTCTTGTATATAAGTATGTCGCACATGCGTCATAATAAGCACTTCACATTGTTCTATCGTAGCAGATCTAGAGTCCCTTTTTGGGGTCGAGGTACCGAAAAAGTCTAATTTACGAAGTCCTTTACTTTTTCTGACTAAACGTTTACTTCTAGCAACTAAATAGAACCTCTGTACAGGTACCGAGTTAAAGAGAACACAATGTGCTACGTGTCACGGTCGCTACTTCCTATGTAACCTGGACTCTGAGTAAGGTATTGTCTCCTTTCGAGAAGATTCACTTCCTCTCTGTGACTTGGGTGTCTCCGTTTGGTTCTAGATTACGCTCATCTCTCTTTACTCAGTATCATTTTGACTCTCGTTTCTCGAATTATCTACTTTTACCCAGACATAAAGAGGAACTGTCGGTACAAATAGAAGAGAAACCTAAGAAAAGCTCGACCTCAAACTAATGTTTTACTATAGTGATTCCTGTCTCCGGAGTCGAGAGATTTTCAGATTCATTTTATCTGTATATACAATTCAGGAATTGGGTCAATGGAGTTGGTAGTGACCTTCTTTTCTTGGTGTAGTAATGAAGACACCTTTAGATAAGTAAAATCGATTCTTTCCGGGAGAGAAGTCCGACCTCTGTTCGTGTTTACAACCAAATGACATCCTCGTCTGTCTGCGACCCGTAATGTTAGAGTTCTCAGACTGTTTCTGTTTGTAATAAAGTTTCTCACTTCTGCCAGCCCACTCGTCGCATCCGGTGCCTAGTACCAACTTCCGTACCGGTCGGCTTCCCAGTCGTAGAGGAGTCTAAGTCTTCTACCGATGGTACCTTCTGATGCCCGAGTTGCACCATTTAGACTATGAGTCTCCTTTCTACTCAACAGTCTGCCCATTTAGACTAGATTTCGACCTGTCAGTACTTTGTACGATCATTGAAAAGACAATTACTACTTGAACAAGTGTAGTTCAGTCGACTGTACTTCCTCGACAGCGACTATTCGATATACATGAATCTACTTATTTAGTGAAACGAAGGGGTTTAGTGTTATAAGAAGGACAGAATGTCTACCGGTGGTAGAATGAAACACCAGAGTACCGGGAAGGAACCACACACACCACCTCTTTCTTGAGAGAGGTAGAATGTTCCATTCAGGATAACCTAATTCTGAGATAGGAATACTGGAGAGAATTGGAATCGATGGGGATTCCTACGATAGAGGTTTATATCAGTGACATCCCCAGTGTCGAAGTTATGTACCAAACCTCCCCCTGTGTTCAGTCAGGTGACTTGGTGACTCGGGGCCCCTAGGTGAGTTGAGCGAGGACAGACACTCGTAAGGGTCAAGACGGCATAGACTCCGTCTCTCTACGGTTTTTTTAGTCTGTCGTCTTACACAAGTGTCTGTTTTCATACGTTTTAGCCACTAAGAGGTACATAATGATCTAGATACTCAGTCAAAGGGAAACGTCTTTTTTTTTAACCTTTTTTTTTAATTTTTAGTTGGAAAAGTCTCGTGTCCTTTTGTGGGTTTCCGTTGGTTCTCGAACTCTTCATAAACAAGTACTTTTTCCTGACGACGTAACACTTGTGTGTGTGTGTGTGTGTGTGTGTGTGTGTGTGTGTGTGTGTGTGTGACTCGAAAACCCTAAGTACGGATCCCCTAAAGAGATCGGGGGTTCAAGGTCTTCGTTTTAAGATGACCGGTCTCCACCACTTGAATCAAAAGTCAGTCACCATTTCACTTGTTTTAAAATTACTCCTCTAAAACCTTCGTCCTCTTGGTATCTTTCCGACTATATTAGGTGAGAGACCGACTGACGTACACCCTCTGTTCTCTTAGACCGTTTTTAGTTTCCGGACCCCTCTGAGCATTTGAGACTTTCACAAGGAGTTGGGGGTGTGCGTCGAACCCCCCGTCTTCCGCCTTCGGAATCACTGAACTCCTCAAAGACTTGTCGGAGACGAGTTCCGATTGGTGCTCTCGCGCATCCGTGTCCCCTGTGAGACCTCTCCACTCGTGTTTCTTGTTTCTGACTCGTCGCACCTGGAGTCGCGAGCGTGTGGTGGTCCTTCTGGCCGCGAAGCGAAGCTTAGGTGCGTGCGCTTATCGGGTGATTTTGCATTTTTGACATGGAGAGTCTCCTTTTCTATTTCGGGTCTGAGTAACATTGCGGAATAGATTTTACGAGTGAAAATTTCGCTTTTCCGGAGTCGGGATGTGAACCTCTCTTGCACCTCTTTCCCTTCGAACCACGTACCAGCCGCCCCTACCTTTGGCTGCGTCGGTGATACCTTTGGTCGTGCCTCAACGGAGTTCTTTAAGTTTTGTCCCGAATGGTATGTTGGGGCGCTAGGGTTACGACCCATATACAAGTTTCCTTTATTTTGGTTCTATAATCTTTGTATATTCGTAAGAGTTTAAGTAATGTCGTCATAAGTGTTGTCGGTTCTGTATCTTGGTGGATTCAAGTGTAGTTGTCTTATTTTTTGTGCTCTATACACGCAGATGATATATAGGTACATATATTCATAAACATTTAGATAGATATAGGTATAGGTATATATATCACTTAGTACATATAGACATATATATACCTATAAACACATAGATATAGATATACACATACATAAACAGACGAGTCAACGAGTCAACACAGACTGAGAAAAGCTGGGGTACCTGATATCGGGCGTTCCGAGGAACTAGGCACCTTTAAGGGTCCGTTCTTATGACCTCGTCCAACGGTAAAGGAGGAGGTCTGAAAGGACTGTGTCCCTAGCTTGGGTACAGAGAATGTAGAGGACGGGACTGTCCGTCTAAGAAGTGGTGACACACACATATGTGTGTTTGTGTATGTATTTCCTTTTTCTGTTTCCCTTGGGACAGTAGACGTTGGTGTACTGCCCGGACCTCCCGTAATACCATCACTTTACTCGGTCCGTCTCCTTCTGTTTAAGACGTGCCGTAGCACATATACACTTCAGATTTATTTTTAGTCTGAGCATCCTTGTCTCATCTTTTCACTAACGGTCCCGACCGGTCACCCCTTTCGTCACTCTCCAACCATTTTCTCATGTTTGAAAGCCGATATTTTACCCATTCTGGACTCCTTGATACTAGTTTGTGCCCCTGAGACCGATGGTGGTAGTATGACACATTGTCTTTATGTGGTCGTCTCACCGTGAATTCAACAAGAGTGTGTGTGTGTGTGTGTGTGTGTGTTTGCGTTTCACTTTGAATACGGATTGTCGGGTCTACAACCTATGTCGTTTCTGAAGATACCTCGACAATACTTATACGAGTTTCTTAATTTGTTTTTATATGGTTCTTACTTATTTGTGTGTCTTTGAGAGTTCCCTCTCTACTTTTGATACTTTTTCTTATCCTAGTTCACCTTTAAGACCTTGAATTCTTAATTGACTTATCCGATAGACCGTATAAACTCTACCGTATTCTTTTTTAAGTACTTAACCCTTTCATCTTTAATAGGTCCGACTTCTTCTCTTTATTTTTAAATTTCTTTTGACGTGTCTGGTGTCTTTAGGTACTCTGTCGCAGTGCACGGGATTGTGTATAGATTAGGTCTCACCGTCTTCGTCTTCTTTTCTTTTCCCTTTCTTTTTATTTCTTTACCACTGATCCTTTAGAAGGTTTTAAAGTACTTTTCATGGTAGGAAGTTCCGAAAGGACCGTCGAGTTACCATTTCTTAGGTGGAGGTCACGTCCTCTTTGACCAAACTAGGGACCCAACCCTTCTAGGGGACCTCTTCCTTTACCGTCGGGTAGGGTCATAAGAACGGACCTCTTAGGGTACCTGTCTCCTCGGACGGACCCCCGGAGTTTCAGGAACCCCAGCGTTTCTCAATCTGTGTTGAACCGTTGATTTGTTGTTGTTTTAGTAGGAAGTTTAGGTTCTTTGAATTGTTTGGGTTGGTCCTTTTGTGTTTTGTGTGTTTCTGTGTAAGACTAGTTTGACGATTCTCTGTTTCAGAACTCTCGTTATTCCTTTTCGGTGCACAATACCCTCTTTTGTCGTCCTAAATACCCACCTACTAAGATTTAAATTTATGCCTACTTAAAGTGACATATTTTACCTTCATCTGACTTCACGTGTCCATGATTATGTCAATCGCACATACATGTGTGCCGAAGAGACTATCGAGTCGACCTTTTGTTAGACAGACGTTACGTCCTCTGAGACCAATCTAAGGACCCAGCCCTTCTAGGGGACCTCTTCCCTATCCGATGGGAGAGGTCCTAAGACCGGACCTCTTCAGGTACCTGATATATCAGGTACCCCAGCGTTTCTTGACCTGTACTGGCTCGCTGAAAGTGAAAGTGTGTGCCCACATAAACGTACTTACACACACAAACACGCAAAAGTACTGAAAAGTAAGGAAGGTACTTCGTTGTAAAAGAGGGTGAAGTGGTAGAGACCTGAAAACGAATTCGTATGACTACTTTTTTACCGAATCTTTAATAAAAGAACGGATGTTGGATTCATCGAGTTCTAGTCACACCGTCCCCTCTGAACTCTCGATGCTCAATCGTAAGTACTGACAGACGATTTACGAAACCAGTGTAGTACTCTCATACCATGTATAAAGGTAGACTCCTTCTTTCCGTGTCGATGTACCATATGAAGGAGACCCTCGTCGTCGCTTCTTTGTGTCGGTCCTATAGACGTTAATGACAAGTAAAACTTCCTATGGAGTTTTATGAAGGGGCCACCGAGTCGACCATTTCTTAGGTGAACGTCACACCCTCTGGACCCAAGCTAGGGACCCAACCCTTCTAGGGGACCTCTTCCCTTGCCGATGGGTGAGGCCATAAGACCGGACCTCTTAAGGTACCTGACGTATCAGGGACCCCACCGTTTCTCAGCCTGTGTTGACTCGCTGAGAGTGAAAGGGAACGTCCTATGAACATTGGTGATAAGCACCAGTACTTCCGGGACAACTACCACCACTCCTGTGACCGTCCCTGCACCCGTCACCCCTATCACCGTCGTCGCCTTCGAGCCCCTACCACCCTCGCACTGACCCCTTCCTCTCGTCCGGTTGCGCATTTACGTCGTCGGCGCACGGGAGAGAAGGGACCTCGGGAAACGGGCAAGCAGTGGTGACGAACGGAAATCCAACTCATCTGGTCGGTGAGACGACGGAAAAGTACCGTATGCACTTTTCCACTCAGGTCGACCGTGGGGCACCGTAGAGGCGGGAGGTGGAGGACGTGCCTGCAGACAAGACGGTACACGCCGAGAGAACCATTGGGTTGAGAACCCGAGACACACGTCGTTCTCCCGAAACCTTCCCTTTGTCATTGACCGGTACGACAAAGAGTCGGGAATTCGAGGAGTCACCTTTTACGGCGTACCTGTGCGAGGTGGCACCCGAACGCGGCCCAATGACCCATAAAACAAGAGATCCGACTTGTTACGACAAAACCAAACCCGTGACCCAACGGATCTCTTCTTTCCCTTTGCAGACAACAACGAACGATTTGTAGTTGGTCCATTGGTCGGTTTGGTGTCCTCGATTAGGGTTTGACGTCTCAATTGCAGAGTGCCTTCTTCGGGACACCAACCGCAAGGAGAACTTGCGCCGGAGGGCTCAGAGGGATTGGGATTGCAAGGACGTACGTGCAGTTGTCCCTGTCGGACCAAGGTCTAGACCTCGATAGCGTCAGATCCGTGAAATAGACTTAAAAGAAAGCTTCCTCCCTCTCGGGGGTCGACGTATGAAGACAGGGGTCACGATTCAATCTACCCCCGGTCTCGTACGAAAGGTTTCCGGATAAAATATTCAACCAAACGGAGAAGACACAATAAGAGTAGAGTAGAATTTTCGTCATAAGTAAGTATGTACATAAGAAGGTTATTTGGAAAATTTTATGAAAGATCTCTGTGAAGATCCCCTGAAGGGACCCCAGGTCACCGATTCTGAGACGAGAGGGTCACGTCCCCGGACCCAAGCTAGGGACCAGTCCCTTGACCTAGGGTATACGATGTTGATGTTCCAACCCGTACGGTGGTGGTCTTTATTGGATGTCAAGTCACATCCATCTGTGACAGGTAGTTCCATGGGTCTTCGTTTGTCTTGGAAATTTGTTCCACGGACTTTTCTCAGAGTACTTCTGTGATGAATGTTTCCTAAGTCTCCTTGGTTCTTCCGTACTATTCGTGGGTATCGGTCCATCCAGTGTCTAGGGAATAGTGACTGTTCTGACTTCTTGTCCCGACCTGTACGTAATGTGTGCCCCTCTGAGTATCCTTCTCTCGCTATCTCATTCTCGATGGAGGAACCCGACTCTTAGCTTCGGAGGTTTTGGAGCTCCGGTCGTCTTTTCCTCGACCTTTTGCTTGACAGAGTAAGAGTAGGCTGGGAGGGTGGACGACGGTCGGGGTGAGTGACCGACTTCGGTTGACCTTCGGTCTCCGTCCCCTCAAACCAACTGTGCCAGCTATTTTGATTCAGAGGATTCCTTTTCCGTCCGTGTCCTTTTTGTGTCTCTCTCAGACCTCTCTGTTTCTCTTCTACAGATCTTACAATAGACATAGATCTTATGTCAGTATAGACTGCTACTTTCGACGAAATCTTTTCCTGACTTTTCCATATATTAGCTTAATTAACTAGGTGGAGAGATACTGCCCAGTATTAAAAAAAAAATAATCTTCTTTTGTCTACGGTTCGGTATCGGTACTCAAACATTTTAGTCTTTATCATTGTTTCTACTTATCACCCAGGATAAAAAAGTCTTATTAATAACGGGATATTATGCTGAGCAACGTTAACCAAAAAAAAAAGTTAGAGATACGTGTGAGGTTAAAATTAAACTAATCTGTTTATGATATAGGTATAACTTCTCACACCTTTCTCTTTCCTTCCCTCTTAATCGGTCCTCCAGTTCTATTCTTCCTCGTCTCTCCCCTTTCTCCTCTAAGTCTCCGTTTTCCCGTTGCTCTCCCTTTATAAGACATCTTTAGAACTTGTTGGGATTTGTTTCGTGCTCCTCAGTAGCAGACGGTTCTTTAGGTGTCAAGTCCGTTTATCGTTCGGGACAAGTGGGGGAAGTGAGGGAGACGGAGAAGAAAAGTGCAACGAGACGGAAACGCAAGAGAGGAGAACGAGATGAGTCGTAGTAGTTCGGCGTACGAGGTTTGTGGTAGCGACAAATATTGGTGACATAGATATTTATATATTTAGATTGTCCTAAATCGGAAATAAAAAGGGGTTCAAATTCAGTGTATACCGGTTCTTTAATACACTGTAGAGGCAAACCTAAAGTCTGTGTCTGGAGTTTGAGTTACACAAGTTGTAGGACATTGATAGAGATGTCCCGAAGGGACCTCCGAGTCAACCATCTCTTGGACGGACAGCACGTCCTCTGGACCCAAACTAGGGTCTAGTCCTTCTAGAGGGCCTCTTCCCTTACTGTCGGGTGAGGTCATAGGCACGGACCTCTTAAGGTGTCTGTCCCCTTGAACCGTCCATTGTTAGGTACCACAACGTCTCTCAGTCTATGCTGACTCTCCGATCGGGAAACTGGTGAGGGACATTCGCTTGGAAGGGACACGCAGGTGGCGTCTGTGAGTCGTAGCCGGAACCTAGCGGAGGAGAGAGTAAAGGTACGGAGAGGTCTACGTCAGTTCGCGGCTAAGGAACCCAAGGATGTCCGACAGACTTACTGGGGTCCGAAGGAGGAAGGAGGGTCGTAGACATTTGTGACGAGTGTGAAGGAAGCAGGAAAGACACGAAAGGACTCGAACATGGGGTAGTCTGCCTGAGGTCGGGTTTTGAGGTCTCACGCCGGATTTGGAAGGTATTGGAACTCAGACTAAAACTACTGAGTGAGTACAGTAGAATTATGGTACAGAATTTTGGGAGATTAATTTCGTAAAAGTGTGATATAATATTAATGTAATACGATATAACAAAGCATATGCGGAGTAAATGATCTAATTTAGAGGTCCTCCCTGTTTCAATATAAATAAGACAAGAGCGATCGTAGGGCTCAGAGATTGTAGTACAGACCCAGTCTCATCAGGATGTCTATAAGGAACTCACTTTCCTACGAAGTCAACGAAAAAAACAAAGAAAAAGAAATCAAAGAAAATAATATGGTGAATCAATAATATAGGTCTGAAGTCAACACAGGTTGAGAAACGCTGGGATACCTGACATCGGACGGTCCGAAGAGACAGGTACTCTAAGAGGTCCGTTCTCATGATCTCACCCAACGGCACGGGAGGAGGTCCCTTAGAAGGATTGGGTCCCTAGTTTGGGTGTAGAGGACGTAACGTCCGCCTAAGAAATGGCGACTCGATGACCCCTTCGGATATAATCTGAATCTTAGGATTTTAATTACATTTTTCCCAAAGGTATTAAAAAATCTATGTTTTAAAGAAAGATGTAGGGAAAGATGTACTTTTAACTCGTAATTACGACCGTATAATCCAATTTGACTGAGTCTCGGCACAAAGAGACGGGTGCCCATTCAGAGTCCGTACTTTCAGGTGCACGATGTCAACACGAATAGTTTCGTCTGGGAAAAGTCCGTGGCCAAAGATAAAGTGGTCCACGTTGGGGTTTTGAACTGCTGCTCCCCCGACTTTCCCACGGTGCGACTAGTAGCCCGCACATGAAGGGAAACGATCACCCCCTCCATGGAGGGGACTGGAGAGAGTGAATGTAAAACGTGATAGGTCCCACGTTTGTGTCAATGTTTAGACTGGAGAACCTCTCGTTTTGGATAGATTTGCTTTATGCTAAACTTGAACCTGACGTCACGAGAACCCGTGGACCTGATTACTCGAGTAAGAGTCTTTAGATGAGACCTTATTTTGTGTCGACTTGGTGTATGACCAATTGTTCGACCTTGAACCCAATGGAGACTGATAACTAAGTAAGGAACCGTAGTAGTGGGATTCTTAGAAACGGAGAGAAATTGGAATCGACTTCGGTGTTTGTAACAGACTAGAACGACTGTAGACCCGATGCGAGCCTTACTACTTGCATTTCGAGACCGTCCACTATTTCAGTGTTATAAGTACTGGACTCTGGTCGAGTTCCCGATCGGTACCTATTTGAACTACTGGACGACCGGCGTCCCGGTCAAACGTCGGACGTACAGACTGTGGCTAACGATGGGGATTCCTTAGAGTTTGACGGACAAGTCAACTTCTCCCATGTTTTCGTGTAAACCCAGACATTATGTGTGGTTTCCTCGACGAACTCCTAAAACCAACCGACCAAACCTAAAAACTATTACCAACATCTCATTCGTTTTACCCGAAATTAGAGAGAATATAAGCGGAATACTGTCATAGAAAAATTTTAAATGAAAAAATGGCCTCCTTTTAACGAAATGTTACAACACAACCAAAGACGGTGTGTTGGTACGTTTAGTGGGTATTAATATGTAGATAGGGGAGGGAGAATCCGAGGAAAGGACGGGGGGTGGGGTGGGGAGATCGAGTCGTGTCCCGTGGACCGACCTACTTGTCTCTTTCATCGTAGCTGTGTGTATGTGTGGGTACACGTTTTGTCTACCGACCACTCTTCGACGACACTTCGTGTCCCCTGCGCCGGACTGTCATAGAAGAATTGCTCCACATAATATTTAATCAGTTATAGATAACCCATGGATACCTCCTTTCGTGTTCTTGTGCGATAAAATATTCCTTAATATTTGATAAGAGAGTTAGAGAACCGGAGTCAAAAACAAGTAATAGACAAGTGTAGACCAGTTTTAAATCCATCTTCGTTAACTATGAACTCTCATTGTTAGGTTCTGTCACCAGGGTTAGAGGGCGGGTGAGTCTCCGGTAGTCTTAGTAGGTCCCCACGAAGTGTCTGAGTAACCAAAATAAAGACCTCATATTAAGGAAATTTACAGTACCATCAAAGACGACCTGTTACCCCACTTAGTCGATTTGCAGATGTATATAGGGGAGGGAGAACCTAAAGGGGAGGTTGGGGGTTGGGGTAGGCAGATCCAGTAGGGTCTCGTGGCTCGACTCGAGTAAGAACTGGGGAGTTGGTATTTCATGGTCCAAGTCGTGTAGACTTACTCCTCACTCCAAGTCTTTAGAGTCAAATTTTCGGGACGACTTTTAGGTTGTATTCCCCATCCAGGTAGCAGATGTGAGATCTAGGCCTTCGGAGACATAGGTTAGTCTATTATCCTTCGTAAAGGACGACAAGACCCAAAGGCCTAGGATGTCTTCACGGGAGAATATCGAACGTAAATATATACACACACACATACATGTATATATGTGTGTGTACATTATAAATATATATACATTATGACCCCGAGGGGTCCAGTGTGATCACCATTTCTTAGGTGGCGGTTCCGTCCTCAACATTCTACACCCAAACTGGGGACCCAGTCCTTCCAGGGGACCTCCTCCCGTGACGTAGGGTACGGTCAGGAGAACAGACCTCTTAGGGTGCCTGTCTCCTCGGACCGCCCGACGTCGGATATCGTAGCGTGTCAGTCTGTACTGACTTTTCTGAGACGTGCTCGTGTATACATTATAATTATATAAGACATATATTGTCGTGTATAGAAATGGATGTATATAGACACATCTCTGTCCATAGAGATACATAAACGGGTGGAGTGATAAGTTATGGTACATAATTATTAAGGAGGATACTGTTCAGGAAGTGACCGAATCGCAGTGTTTCCTCACACAGACAGGACCCCTCGACAGACTAAACATTCGTCGTGTACGATGTATTACGAAGAGAAACGACGAAATAGACTTTTTCACTATTTAAATTCGAGTCCCCGTTATGAAATACCCCCCCCACGATATATAAAGGGTAACGATAAGTAATTGACTGAGAAATTAAAACTACTCAGATAACATACACACGAAAATTAATATACGGAAAATGTAGAAGAAACCTTTGTCTTCACTGTGATTAATGTTTACGTTCTTTATACCCATCTCCACTAAGTCGGTCGCACTCTCTTGGTACCCCTCTCTCGGTTAAGTCAGTAGCGGAACGGTCTGATTTGACTAAACGATAAAGCTATCATAGACCTTTGATCTTTTTTTACCTTCTTAACACATTGAGCCGAACATGGTTCAATCTCCTGTTTTTAGACTCGGGGGTTAGATGTGCTGAGGCCGTACGGGTCCCGGAAACCTTTTTGACGTCACAGGAAGTGTTCGTGGCTACCAATAAAAGGTGGAGACTGAGACCTGGTGACAGGACCCGAAGACCCAGTTATCGGTAAAGTTGTGATAACTGCGTTGACGGAGAAAGAAACCGACGAAGGACTGTGAAAACGAAAGGCTTCGTGGCCCCTGTGCTCCAACAGGGTGTCTTGTCCTTTAATCATTCTGAAATCAGACGGTATTTCTTTAGTGTCACAGTTTTTCTCTCCTTCACATCCTAAAGAGGGGTTCGGTCGAGTGTCCTTCAGAGGAGGACCCGGGGAGAGAGTGAAGGGGACCGAGCCGGCACTGTAGTGCTGTCATGGCGGTGGACGGGACGTCCATAGAGAGTGTACTTAGAGTCTGGGATAAGGTTACTAGTTACATATTGTCGTAGTCGATTCTATGCTTAACAAAGTTACTTTCGAAAGGAAAAGGTAATTATTTGTTTTATTAATGATAGTTTAAGTCTTCGTAGAGATTAAAATAAGTCACTGAGTCATCTATGAACAGGTACCCGTTGTCCCCCTGTAGAAGGTCCCTTCTATAAAAAGAATGACCTTATAAGACTCGGTGTACACCTCCGAATGTTTCCTTTTCCAGTCTAATATGGAGGTTTACAATAAACTATTGACCAATATCACTAACAAAGAGTTCTACATGAGACGTATATTCAATTTATTCGTCCCACTGTTATATGTCGGAACTACATGAGGAAAAGGATAAACCTTGGTCAGACAACAAGGTACAGGTCAAGAGTGACAACGAAGGACCGGACGTATATCCAAAGAGTTCTCCGTCTAGTCCACGAGACTATAAGGGTAGAGAAAGTCTTAAAAGGTCAAATAACACTAAGGTGTGTTAGTTTCCGAAACCGTATCAGGTATTTCGTCTTTATCTACAAAAAGACCTTGAAAGAACGAAAAAGGTACTAGGTCGTCTACAACCGTTAAACTAGAGAGTAAGGAGACAGAAAAGATTTTGGTCGAACTTGTAGACCTTCAAGTGTCAAGTACATGACGACTTCGGACCGAACCTCTTAAAACTCGTAATGAAATGATCACACACTCTACTCACGTTAACACGCCATCAAACTCGTAAGAAACCGTAACGGAAAGAAACGTTAACCTTACTTTTGACTGGAAGAGGTCAGGACACCGGTGACGACTCAAAAGGTTTAAACGACCGTATAACTCACGTCGTGAAAGTGTCGTAGTAGAAAGTCCTAAACTTTATCGAGGTGACCTTAAGGTAGTGGAGGTGATCGAAACAAACATCACTACGAAAGATTCCGGGTGAACTGAAGTGTAAGGTCCTACAGACCGAGATCCACTCACTAGTGTGGTAGCACTAATAGAGCCAGTACTTCTAGAAAAAACATATGAAGAAGACACATAAGAACGGTTGAGAAGAATTATAGAAGACGAAGACAATCCAGGTCTGGTAAAGACAGGAAATAGCTCGGGTAGAAACGTACTTTACAAGGGAACCATAGAGATTAAAAGAACTGCTCTAGAGATCAGAAAGCGTAAGAGAACAAAAGGAGATAAAGAAACGTCACTAGTGACTCCCTCCGAAAGAATAGAGAAGAACGATAAGAAACGTTGAGACGTAAGTCTACGAATATAGAAAGGAAAAGAGGAAACGAAAAGTGAAGAGAAGAAAACTGTCGATAAACATTCCGGAGGGGTCTGTCGGTAAAACGAAAAACGTAAAGAAAAGGTACCCCTACCAGAACTAGGGACAGAGGACATTGAATATACGTCTCATGTAGTACTCTTTGCGACCCGACCTACTTCGTGTTCGACCTTAGTTCTAACGGTCCCCTGTATAGTTATTGGAGTCTCCACGTCTACTGTGGTGGGAATACCGTCTTTCACTTCTCCTTGATTTTCTGGAGAATTACTTTCACTTTCACCTCTCACTTTTTCAACCGAATTTCGAGTTGTAAGTCTTTTGTTTCTAGTACCGTAGACCAGGGTAGTGAAGTACCCTTTATCTACCCCTTTGTCACCTTTGTCACAGTCTGAAATAAAACCCCCCGAGGTTTTAGTGACGTCTACCACTGACGTCGGTACTTTAATTTTCTGCAAATGAGGAACCTTCTTTTCAATACTGGTTGGATCTATCATATAAGTTTTCGTCTCTGTAATGAAACGACTGATTCCAGGTAGATCAGTTCCGATACCAAAAAGGACACCAGTACATACCTACACTCTCAACCTGACACTTCTTTCGACTCACGGCTTCTTAACTACGAAAACTTGATACCACAACCTCTTCTGAGGACTCTCAGGGATCCTTACGTTCCTCTAGGTTGGTCAGGTAAGACTTCGTCTAGTGGGGACCTACAAGAAACCTTCCTGACTACGATTTCGACCTTGAGGTCATGAAACCGGTGGAGTACACTTCTCAACTGAGTAACCTTTTCTGAGACTTCGACCCTCCCTAACCCCCGTCCTCCTCTTCCCCTACTGGGTCCTACTCTCACCTGAGGCCCTCAACCACTACCTGTCCCTCCGGACCGCACGACGTTAAGTACCCCAGCGTTTCTCAGCCTGAACTGACTCGTTGACTTGACTTGACTTGACTGTCACTAACATACACGTTGATACCCCCAAATTTCTACATCCGAAATTTTTGTCTCAAACTTTGTCGAGAAACGTATTCCAGGAACTCTTTAATATCTTTGTGAGTTCACCGATGTGACTTCGCACCGATGTGACTTTATGGTCACTCGACTCTCCCCTCCGAAAGATGAAAGAGGACGACCCTCTACGATTCCGATATCTATTTAAACCTACACACCCATATCGGACATGAGGTCGTTACGGAACTGGAGGTCCTACCAGAACGAGTCACCAATGCTACATAGTCTCTTCGACTATGTAGTCTTCATAGTCGTGAAGACCGTCCATCAAGGAGACTTCACCGAAACTTGGAATTTGTTGGAGTTCTCTTTCACGGATTCACAGACGTCCGTGTCTCCGGTGCAGTTACCTCCCTCGGGCCGCCGTCGAGTCGTTCGGGACCCACCCCCCGACGTGTGTGATCTTCGTAGGCCCAGTCCTCCCCTCCCCTCCCGTCCCACTGACTGAACGTTACCGAGTGTCGTAAGTACTGGGTCACTCTCGTGACGATTTGTAAGGACCTTTCTCAATCTTACATAACCTATAAACCTGTCACGAAACGACCCCTGGTGTCGAGCGTAGGAGACATCCTCCCGCATGCACTAAAAATACATTTATACTGGGTTGAATGTGGGGCTCCGACCACACCAGACTTCTTTGTACCAAACATGACTGAGACCGTTTCAGAATCGGTAACAAAAAAGAAAAAAAAAAAAGTTCAATCAGTATCTATTCCGTCGTCCTCTACCAATTACACCTCACATCAGTCTGGACCGACTTTCAATACAGAATTCTCACGACTGATTCCTGAAGAATGGTGAGATATTTCCTGAGGCGTTATTAGAGAAGATGAAGACCCAAAAGTCTTCGACACAATGACTAACCCTGATTGATTCACATGGTACACATATACACCCACAAACGATATCACCGTATCAATGGATTAAACGACTACTGTATTTACACTTGTCCCGGGAGTTGTGACATTGACTGTATTTCTAAATTATGTCCGAGTAGTCAAAACCTTACTATTTAGTTTTGGCTTTTTTCCTTTGGTGCACCTCTATTTGGGGTTTTATCAAAAAGACAATAAGTTAATGTGTTGGTGTTGTACTACCTTTCTCACGATATCTCCCTCGGACCAAAGGTCGGGAACGGAACGGTACTTCAATCCAGTTAAATCTGTTCAATCTAGAACTTTCTCTTACATTTGGGGGCAAAATTATATTGATCCAAACTTTATCCAGTAGAGATTTGAGAAAACTCTGAATTAATACCCACACTTCCAACAGACCAAAACAAATAACCTCCTTTTCGAAAGCCAAATTTGGGTCGACTACAATGAGGTTCCAGATGACAAATCGGCGATACATTTATAGTTGTTGGATGAACTTAAGAGACTCGGAGTCAGAAGAGTAGACATCCTACCTTAAGTCTTTATAAAAGATCTCAAACTCCTTCATATTTGATTCTATTACGGATACCTCGTGGTCTTCTCTTAGGTTGTGCCTCGTCTTTCATTATATGTATTCGGGTAAGAGAAGAGAGCAAAAGAATGAAGTACCAGATCAACTTTCTTTCTTTCTTCCTTCCTTCCCTTCTTGTAAAGGAAAGGAAGGCCCTCTTAAAAGAAACAAGTCTTTAAATTTACTCGGTTGTTATATTATAGCTGACTGGGTTGGGATTGTAAGAATAACAAATATGGTGCATTCTTCTCAGGAGACGACTAAAAATGTGGGTCCTTACTACAGAGGTTTAGTCTACCAGTACGAGGTTCGACTTGGTGTCGGTTAGTCTTGAATGATTTTCCTTGAAGGCTATGTCTCCTTTCTCAACACCCTTTCGCCCTGTATGTTTCTTTTTGTCCCATAGTACCTTCTGCCTGCCCGACGTCTCCTTCTGACTTTTTACTCGGGTCAAGAAACGTCGTACGTCATTGGGTACTGTGACCGATCCCTCAGCAGACGAAAACACGAGGGAAACTCTCGGTCAAATCTTGGTTCATCATCTAGACTGTCCTCCCGTCTACAGGTGAGGTGTACTCGACTCATAGCGGAGTCACGAGACTCAGATGACAACTTTCCTGACGGAACCCTGAGTCACTTGAGGGATGGTGACCTCCGAAGTTCCTCTATGTTCACTGGAAGTTTAGTTGTGCCGTCCTTTCTGAGAACGCGACCCCATCTCCCACTTGACGTTCCATAAGTCTAAAAGTACATTGAGCCTCTGCGACATTAAGGTTCTTCCTTCACCCAACTGTTCCTAATGGAAGACGTTTGGTCAAAGTAGTCTTGCCGACACAACACTGGACTTTGCGCTTCCGCAGAAAGTGTTTGTTATTCTGTCGGAAGAAGGGTCGTGTTCTTAAAGGGGTCTCCTTAAGAGGTGGCAACCGTGGAAAACTTTATCACGAATCCGTTGTAGGTCCCCGGACCCCGTTTATAAAGGTCTGGGGTAGACGAGACGAAGGAGGAGCAGTGGGAAACGGTTGTGCGAGATGAACCGAAATAACTAATCAAACTTAGTGACACCTAAATAGGTCCAAAACTCGAGGAACTCGGAGGGAGAGGGGGAGAATGAAATGGCTCACGAACACCCATGTTAGTAAATTTATGTCGAAAACCGAGACCGAAGCTGGTGTCTGTAACTCAACAAAAAATAACGGCACGGAAATCCTTGGTATCTCCTTCCACCTCTCCCGACTCTTAGTCCCGCGCTCTGTGTGCGACACTCTTGAGGCGAAGACAGGAGTATCAATTTCGCTCTTCGTAGTCCCTGTGCCTTTCCAGTACCGGACCTGGTACCAGAGAAGGGGAAGAGTCTCTGACTGAAGAGACGCGAGAGTGACGTGTAGAGTCCCGAAGGGGATTACCTATAATGAGCTTTTTCGGGACAAAAGCCCTTTGAACCACGTCGTCGGTCAGAAGGTCCGATCGGGGAGCCGTCGGAGTGGAGGACGACGCGTGGGGGAAAAGGGAGGGGGAAGGAAACCACTCCCGCCCCGGCTCCCTGAACGAAGACTCCCTGTCTTCCACGGTCTTCGTCACCCTCACAATGGAGACGTTCATACAATGTCTTCGGACGACACAGTCATGTGGGGAGAGGGGCGGTCGAGACTACTTGGTTCGACGGTCCTGGTGTGCCGTATCTTGACTCCAGTCTCAGGTAAATTTTTCGGTCGTTCCTCGACTCCCAGAGGGAGATCGTTGGCTACTCCCTGACTAAGGTGGATTGTTTGACACTCGCACCTTCACCTAGAGAGGGGTCAAATCGAAACTCTGCTCTGAGGTCAAAGTTGGTTACGGAACTAAGGTCGGGTACTGGTTGGGACTTCGTGTCTTGGGTCGACCGGTCCAGACCTAGGGACTGGGTGTCGTTGACACTCTAGTATTCACACACAGTGAGATTTGCTGAATTCAAAACCCCATTATTCACTATGTCTTAGGCGACAACAAATCAACGAGTCAGTAGGACTGAGAAACGCTGGGGCACCTGACCTCGGGTGGTCCGAGGAGCCAGGTACCCTAAGAGGTCCGTTCTTATGACCTCACCCGACGGTAAAGGAAGAGGTCTCCTAGAAGGGGTGGGTCCCTAGTTTGGGAACAGAGGGACGTAACCGGTCGATTAAGAAATGATGTCTTGGAAGTCCCTTCAGGTTATTCGATATGTCTTTATCTATGCATTATATGTAAACGACATTATGTATTTCTGAGTTCGGAACTTATGTTTATTACATTCAGCTTTAATAAGTACAACGATTTATTAATCGAGATCCCAAAGAAGATTGGTTTGTGGAAAACTCTTTAATTCGTAGCACATAGAAACTGATAATCCTTACTAAACTCAATTTTTTTTTTTTTTGAAATTATAATTTTTGATTGGTCTTTCGTGTTGTCTCGCAGAAATATTAAGGTACACTTAGTACCTTAAATTGATCTCTGTGTCTCGTCCTCCATGTACAATCCTCTGAATAACGACCCTTCCTAGATTGATCTCTGTCCTAAATTGATCTCTGTGTCTCGTCCTCCATGTACAATCCTCTGAATAACGACCCTTCATCGTCTGCACAAACACCCCGACCACTCCGTTCCGACTTTAAGTGTCTCGCCCGGGACTCCTTTGTGTCCGACCTGGGTGTCCATGTTTACTTCGACAGTAGGTCCGTCTTAAAAAATAAGGAGACCCGGTAGAGTCAAGACGGGAGTGTCAGTACGTTGACTATCTTAGTCCGGGTGGGTCGGATAGGCCCCAATTAGGGAGAATGGATTTCAGTCGATAGACATCTGAAATAGTGCAGATCGTTCCTAGAAGTATCGTTGTGGATCTAAACAGACGTCGACTCATTACCGTCTGATAAGATTGCGACTGACAGAGTAATACTTTAAGTTTCAATGGCGGTTAGTAAATTTAACTTCCTTTTACGTCTTTACACTGAGTGTTTCCGACTGCACAAGTATGGTAAGAAGATACTTTTAATTTGGTTAGAAAACAAAAGTAGAATTACCTCTTCGAGTATATCAACTTTTCAATTATCTCGGTCCAGATGTCAATTGACATTTTACACGAAGAGGTGGTGTTTTCCATAAAATAATAGTAGTCTTGCGAATCTCGGTGTGAACTTATTGAAGTGAATATATTTGACAAGCTTATAAATTGAATTAATGAAAGATTTATAAGTCGACGAATGTATCATCTTTTACAATTTATTTATAATGTGTGCACATAACAATTTTTCTTCCTTTCGTACTAAATTTTATACGGTTTACCAGTTTTCGTAATTATATAAAAGGAAACTGAACAAATACCCTAGAAGTTTGAACAAGAAACAATAGGTTGCTAACTCGGTAGAATCCCCTTTTACCATACTCCTAAGAAAGGGTAAAAGGGTCAATGACGACTATGATTATGACCTTTGTTCTTCACTGAACCCTGTCATACGGTATTTGACACCGATTTAATGGATAATAGTGGTTTTTAATTAAGTATATGAGGAAGTAAAATGTTTGTAATTTACGGTCCTTCCTCAAATCCGTAACCGTTATCTTTCTAAAAAGGGAAATAAAATTGGACTTGTATTTGTTTCTTCGTTCATTTGTTCTCAACACACCTGTGTCATGTTTAACACGACCTCTTCTGAGAACTCTCAGAAGGGAACCTGACGTTCCTCGAGTTTGGTCGGGTAGGATTTCCTTTAGTTGGGACTTACAAGTGACCTTCCTGATTACGTTTTCGACTTTGAGGCTATAAAACCGGTAGACTACGCTTCTCGGCTGAGTAATCTTTTCTGGGACTACGACCGTTTCTAACTTCCGTTTTCTTCCCCCGTCATACTTTACCAATATGTCGTAGTGACTGAGTCACCTGCACTTAGACTCGTTTGAGACCCTCTATCACTTCCTACGTCCTTGGACCGCACGACGTCACATGTCCCACCGTTTCTCGACCTGTGCTGAACCGTTGACTTGTCAGTGTCGTTTACTTTTACTAACCTCTCCATTGCTCTTCCGAGGTAAAGATCGTTCTATTTACTTGGACTAAACGGACCTAGGAACAAGAATGTTCGCATGTAGAAGTTTATAGGGTGCCCTTGTGTAAAATGGTCCGCAAAAGTGAAGGACCCTCATCGACGGTGGGTCCTCACCGACCGTTCGGGTCTTCCCTTTGGACTCGGTAGTCCTTACTTCCCGTTTTTTTTACCACTCGCGGAGCCATTTGTCGGACGGGCAGGACGTTCGAACTTTTCTACAAGCCAATTTTAGCTGTAGACGGACGGCCGCGACGTTAGAGACCTCCACCGAGGGAGGGTTTTACTCACCTGAGAGACAAGTTGTCGGAACTCTTCTGTCTCTCAGGACCGTTGATACAATGTAGTTCATGTTACGCGTCGACCCTTCGGTAAGTCTATGGGCCGTGACCCCCGTGCAACTCTATGAGAACAATAATTCCTCTGGAACCAAGTCAAAACTTAAGTATTTCTGAAATAGTCGCTCTAATGGTGACACGAGTCGAGGCGTCACACCGCACACCAACGGCGTGACACACCTACCCCCACCCAGTATGAGCATACGGAGGTAGGGAGACGAGGGGGGGACGAGGAAGAAATAAGAGGCAGAGTTTGAGTACTATTTTTCCGATCAAATACTCTGTGTTACGTCAGATGACTATCGCTCGATAGACACCCAAGAAACTCTTTAGACTCCGACTTTAAACCAGTGAAATTCATTTTGTACCTATATTTATTTATGTTTATTTCTTTTCTTTCACACACAACCTGTCGTCCTCTTTTAGACTTTGTTTACCCCTTTGTGGATACAAGAATGTTAGTTTAGGCTCGGGAATTTTTTCTCATTCAGACGTCGAGTCACTGGGTGACCGTGTCTAGGGAGGACCTTTTGCCTAGGGAGAGACAAAGCAAGTGACGAGGTATCCAACATGGGTCGTGGTTTGTGTCTATCCCGATTATAACCCATTTAATTACTCTACAAAAGTCCGTTTACATCATTGTTCGTACAAGGATACTCGAGGACGAAAAGTCCTACTGTCGACGGTTCTCGACTAGTTGACTCCCCACACTTAAAACGTCCCCCCTTCCCCGGTTGTGAGTAGATAGGTTCAGTATTACAGAATCTGGTTGTCCTGACGGAAACGTTATTTACGTAATAAAAGTTCCCGTATGACTTCTTTGGTAGTAACGGGAGATGAAGGTGTCGAGGATCTCCTCAGTCTCTTGGACAGTAAATTAACGTCAGAACGACGAGTAGAGACCATAGGAATCCGTCCAAACCTGGAGCCAAAGGAGTAAATTGATTAACTCTTCAAACCTGTTTACTAAGAAACATCGACTTCCAGTGTTGTTGGAGTTTCTAGAGATCTCAGTTCACCGTTTGTATCCCTTTTTTTATATAGTTCACTTTGAAAGGAGTGAAGTGTCAGAAAAAGACGTCCGACCGATGGAGGTGGACGGAGTTGTAATGAAACGTAAAGTTCTTGTGTATTAAAAATTCACTACTTCGGTTTGTATAAAAATTATATTTGTTTTTGTTGGGGCCACCTAAGTTGTAGAAACCACCGATTCGGTCTCACATCTATTTTGTGTTCGTCCAGTCGTTCTCTCAGGTCGGTGGTTGTTTTTATATTCGCTTTCATACTTCTGGTAGGATCAAATAGGAGAACAAGCCTCACTTTTACCTCTAATTTTACCTCACATTTTTTATTTTTTTTCTTGGGACTGTGTCTCTAGTGTCAGATCTTTGTATAGGTCCCAAACCACAACTGAACCGTAAACGATGACAAAAGGTATATTAACGGTGGGTTCACTCCCACAGAGTTTTATTACCTTTGAGATTATTTTAGACTCTCGCTTTAAGAGGGTCTGTCCAAGATGGCTGTTTAGGGGGTATCAGTAGGAAAACAGAGATCTTTACCGCACTTTCGGTGGGTCTCACCCTGTCCTTCTGACATGTCCTGAGGACAAGTAACACCCGTGAATTTTGGAGTGTTGGTTTACATCCAAAACTGAGAGACGGGTCGCGTCGAAACTTTCAAAACGGTACTTCAGGATTAACGATTCATTTACGAGTGAGGTATAAAGAGGTATTTCCCCTCTTTCTAAAAGTTTTTGTCTCTACTCTTTCACCCTCTTTTGTATACGGCGAAACAATCCCTTTTATACGTAAGGTCAACATAAGAATCCAACTTTTAATAATGAGAACGGGTATTTTACCTATTAAAGAAATAAATTTTTTTCCATCGAAAACACAAAGATCCTGAAAACCATTTTTACGCTGGGGGGGAGGAGGGGAGGATAATATGTCAGACAAGAGGGGCTTCGGGTGGGACGTGAAATACTTACTCTACGGAAAGGACAGTCACCATAAACGGCGAAAGAACAGTCACCATAAACGTCTCTCCGACATAGGTCTTTGGGGACTGCAAAGTGTTCGACACTGTCGAAATGAAGACTAACCCTCGTTCAAAACAAAGGCTGGTTTTCACGACTAAGGTCTAAGAGACTCTGAGACAATCTGAGGACTACCTGTGTTCGTTTGACTCATAGACCCGTAAAAGAACTCCCCAACTACCATAGAACCCTCCGTTTCGATTGATTGTCCATACACCCGGGGTTTGACACACATGTTATTCTTGTATGTACGTTATTCACAAGATAGGTACTACTTGAATTATATCCTTTGTGGTACAGACCTTTAGTCGGGACTTATAAGTGACCTTCCTGACTACGACTTCGAGGTTATGAAACCGGTGGACTACGCTTCTCGGTCGAGGAACCTTTTCTGGGACTACGACCCTTTCTGACTCCCGTCCTCCTCTTCCCCCGTAGTCTTCTACTCTGACAACCTACCGTAGTAGTTGAGTTACCTACACTCAGACTCGTTTGAGACCCTCTACCATTTCCTGTCCTTTCGGTCCGTACGACGTCGGGTGCCCCAGTGGCTCTCAGCCTGTGTTGAATCTCTCACTCGTTGTTGTTACATTCGTTGTTTTATTACTATTTGTTCAGCAAACCCCAGACTCAACAAGAGACCCAAAATGTAGGACTACGAAAGTGAACAGGGTCCCAAAGTCTTTAGAGTAGTGGTACTGACAAACCTGGTACCGGAGGAAGAGACGACACCTTCGACTGGACACGTGACGTCTTACGGGGTGTCGTAGACACCGGAGGCGGTCCCCTACAGTCGTCGTCGGAAGGACCGTGTAGACCCTGGTTGTCACAGAGAACACGACGAGCCAGTCCAGCTTCAGAAACACTGGGGTACTTGACGTCGTGCGGTCCGAGGAGGCAGGTGCCCTAAGAGGTCCGTCCCTATGACCTCACCCAACGGTAAAGGAGGAGGTCCCCAAGAAGGGTTTGGGTCCCTAACTTGGGTGCAGAGGACGTAACCGTCCATCTAAGAAATGTCGACTTGGTGGTCTCTCGGGGTTTTACCGAGACCTACATCAGTCTACAGGGGACCATCTCCCCTGGTTCACGTGGGGATCGTCTCTTAGTAGCTAATGACTCATGAGACTAATACATGTAATTACCTAATAACTCCTTTAAAATTTTTACATAGAAAAGAAAGACATCTCCTACCTACCTACGTTTATTACTACGAAGAGGACTTATCGAGTAGAGACTTAGGTCTACTATATGCACTAAAGTCGTGACTACCCGGTAAAGGACTTCCATCGAGGTTCCAGACGACAATTGCGTCGTCGTCACGCCACCCGTTCCCCCTTCAAAGGGACTCACCGGGGTTCCTACATGTCACGGGTTCACTGACCGACCGACATTCCTGGACGAGCGCTCAGTAGAACGGTTATAACAGACCGCCCGAGTCACGCGGTCGTTCTTCCACCTCAATACCAGTGTCTGTCTCGGCCCGATCCACCCCCCGGAAGGCGAGAATGAGTCTTTGAGTCATTCTCAGAGACTCTTTCTGGACCCGGACTCTCTTTTGGTACGTCGATCCAGTGTGTCTTCGTCCGATCACTACGACACCTGGGGTCCACCCCTCGGCCCTCTTTCCGGGGGTAGTGAGTACTGAATCGAGAACTTAGTAGGACTTTACCTCTTTTGTCGTTAGGTGTATGTTAGATATTTTTTATCAGTATCTTCAGATTCAAGGAAGAGTCTTCTCCCCTTTTTTTTTTTTTTTTCTTTATTCTGTAAGAGACCTCTTTTGTACTAGACAAGAGGTACAAACTCAACAGTCAAAACTGTTCTTACTATGTTCGATTAATTTAAAGACAATTAAATAAAACAGACTAAGTCACTGACGGACAGTGTGTTTAGGGAGTTATCCATTCTAAAGAGAGAGACGATATTTGAAGGAAGAGAAAGAGACGTTACGGTAATCCATTTGCCTGGTTTTCGTCTGGACGATATGAGTTTGTTTGTGACCTTCGTGAATTTGAACTAGGCGGGAGTTGTCAAGTCGAGGAGTACAGAAGAAACCTCTCCTGGATTCAGAAGGGTCGAATATTTAGAGGTCAGCCCTGGTAATGGGAACTTCTTCATTTTCGGAAGTACGTCTATTTTATGCTTCTACTTCAATTCTTTGACTACCACCTATTTCGTCTCCCTGTGTGGTGTAAGGTCGACCGGAACTTTAAGGGTTCTTTATACTAGCGTGTAGCAAAGAGACTTGATTTTAAACTCTTACTGTAAGAGTTTAGTGGAGTTAGGATCAATAAATCTTACTACTTTTAGAAAAAAAAAAAAAACAGAACAGTTCAACAACAACAAATCAGCGATTCAGTTCAGACTGAGAGACACTGGGGTACCAGAGATCGGGTGGTCCGAGGACACAGGTACCCTAAGAGGTCCGTTGTTATGACCTCACCCAACGGTAAGGGAAGAGGTCCCCTAGAGGGACTGGGTCCCTAACTTGGGCTGGAGGACTTAACAGTTCACCTAAGAAATGACGACTCGGTGGTTTTTCGGCGAGGACAGTTCTCACTGTGTCATTTCAGTGTAATAGTACGTTCTCGTCTCGAACCACAGACTTGTCTGTAGTTGTATGAACTTTCCCTGCTAATAGGGTAGTAGAAGCCGTGGCAAAAGTGACTTTCGAGTCAAGAAGGAGTAGAAAACTCTAAATCGGGTTTGCAGTGGAAGTCCGTCTGAGACGAGAGACGGAAGGGGACAGTGCCACTGTAATTTTCTCGAACCAAAAAGAGCGTGATGTCCCGTTACAGAACACACGGACAATCGATCGGTGTCAGGGAAATCTCGTCTCGGAGTTTAGCGAGTGAATTACCTATCCTACCCCCGTCCGCCTTCCTTGCTCTACCCACCCCTCCCTCTCACTTCCCTCTCTTTCCCCGAAAAAATTGTTAATCCGGTTACCAGGTAGGGAGTCTGTTCTCGTTCAGGGTCGACTGGAAGGACACCGGGGGGTCCCGAGGGGGTACTGAGACACACACAGGTAATAGTAATATGTTTTCTAAGGAGACACGTATAAGGGTTCTGAGAGAGGTCAAAGACTATAGGTCTTGGTTGTAAATCTTAGAGGTGTCAAAAGAGTCAACAGTCAAGATGGTGACAAGAGAACGTTTAGGTCTCGTCTTCTCATAAGTAATATGTAATACAACTCTACTGTTAGAATGTCATTATTGATCAGGTAACTCATAGACAAACAGGGTTCGAGAAAGGATGTATTTGACGGGATTACGAGTCCTCTTGGTGCACCCTGTCCACGACAATGGTAAAGGTAACATTTCTACCCTTTTGACGTTGTTTTTCTCCATTTTATTTGACAGGGACCAGTGTGTCCGATCTTTACCGGTACAGTCAGTGAGTCGGCACGGGTTGAGAGACGGAGGGGTACCTGACGTCGGGTAGTCCGAGGAGCCAGGTACCCTAAGAGATCCGTTCTTACGATATCACCCGTCGGTAAGGGAAGAGGTCCCCTAGAAAGACTAGGTCCCTAGCTTGGACCCAGAGGGCGTAACGTCCGTCTACGAAATGGTGGACTCGGTGGTCCTTCGGGGTCTTTTCCGTCTCTGGTCTGACTTTTAGTTGTCTCGGGTACGACACCTGACTAGTGTACTGACAATCTTCACTGAAACTATATTAGTTAGTTATTCATAAACTAAACACCTGCAAACTATTTAGGCACGATACAGTGTTAATACCAAATTTAATTTTGTCTCACAGTTATTTGGTACGAGAGACACAGGGGAAAAGACGTGAGAGAGTCCTCTATCTGGGAAGACAGTGTGGAGTGACTAGAAACGTCTGTAGACACGAAGAGAGGATCTGAGACTCGCAGTGTCCTTAAAAGAGTAATAGTGTGGAAAGTGTTGACAAAAACGCCTTAATTTAGTAAAGAAAATTCTCTCTCATGTTTGAAAGGGAAGAGCGACGGGTGGCATTCGTGTTATATGTAAGTGTTTACGCAAACGGACTAAGATGATTAGGGGTGCAAGCCCCCATGTGACAATTGGAAGTAAAAATAGTGTGAATACTTAGAAGAAAAAGTGAAATATACTCTCCCTCTTGACACACTACTCGAAGGCACCTTCTCCAAACCCTTACGAGAATCTTTTGGTCCAATCCTAAGGTTAGTTCCCTCCGTTCGTCCCGGACACTACGAGTGTCGTAGTCGACTTAAGAAGTCTGTAGGAAGTCTTAAAAGAAGTAAACTCTATTCCGTAAAACATCCTTGAAGTATGAGTTTCTTGGAAAATTGTGGTCTTGTCCCCAAAACGATACAGTAGAACGTATTGCACCAGTGACGACGTATTTCCGTAGACACATAAAAGTAAGAAGAACCGTCGTCTTGAACGCCTGCACTGAACTGTGAGTAGCCGCGAGACCGTGCAACCGGTGGGGGAGAGGGGGGGTGGAATGAAGGGAAGAGAGAAGAGACACCGACCTCAAGTGTGTGTCTTGTAGCGCGGGAGAGGGAGTCAAGTTTGACTTGTGGGTCGCCGTCCCTTAATTTTAATATTCCACAGAGTCTAAACGACTCAGTGGAACCCTGTCCGCAACTAAATGGTTACGGGGTGGCCCCCCTAAGAGTCAGTCAGGACAATCACGCAGAGTCCACTCTCCGACCTGGGAGCCCCTACGAGAGAGATTGACCCAAGGAAAGTGAAACGTCGGGAAATTTACACTTCAACCACCTATGAGGATAGGTTCTCTCGAAGGGTCGACCGGACGGTCATGTCCTCTGTATTCTGTGAACCCAAGCTAGGGATCTAGTCCTTCTAGGGGACCTCCTCCCGTACCCTTGGTTGAGGTCCTAAGAACGGACCTCTTAGGGAACCTGTCTCCTCGGACCACCCGATGTCAGGTACCCCAGTGTTTCTCAGCCTGTGTTGACTCGTTGACTCGTACGTCGGTGTGTGGGGATAGGTTGTTATATCATAAAGGTTCTGACGTTCTCTATTTTTCCACGCTGCATACGTTAGTAACTTATTCGCGTGACTCAAACGATTCCAGGATAAACCTAAAACGACATCTCCTTGGTCTCTAGTTTGACGGTTGTAGTCGACCTAGTAGTTTTTTCGTTCTCTCAAGGTCTTTTCGTAGATGAAGACAAAATGACTGATGTGGTTTCAGAAACTGACACACCTAGTGTTGTTTGACACCTTTTAATAAATTCTCTACCCTTATGGTCTGGTGGACTGGACGGAGGACTCTTTAGACATACGTCCAGTCCTTCGTTGTCAATCTTGACCTGTACCTTGTTATCCGACCAAGGTTTGACCCGTTCCTCATGTAGTTCCGACATATAACAGTGGGACGAATAAATTGAAGGTACGTCTCATGTAATACGCTTTACAACCCGACCTACTTCGTGTTCGATCTTAGTTCTAACGACCCTCTTTATAGTATACGTCTACTGTGGTGGGAATACCGTCTTTCTTCTTGATTTCTCGGAGAACTGTTTTCACTTTCTCCTCTCACTTTTTCAACCGAATTTTGAGTTGTAAATCTTTTGATTGTAGAACCGTAGACCAGGGTAGTGAAGTACCGTTTATCTACCCCTTTGTTGTCTTTGTCACTCTCTGAAATAAAACCCTCCGAGGTTTGAGTGACGTCTACCACTAACGTCGGTACTTTAATTTTCTACGAACGAGGAACCTTCTTTTTAATGCTGGCTAGATCTGTCGTATAATTTTTCGTCTCTGTAATGAAATGGTTGTTTCCAGGCAGATCAGTTCCGATACCAAAAAGGTCGCCAGTGCATACCTACACTCTCAACCTGGCATTTCGTTCGACTCACGGTTTCTTAGCTACGAAAACTTGACACCATAACCTCTTCTGAGAACTCTCAGGGAACCTGACGTTCCTCTAGGTTGGTCAGGTAGGATTTCCTCTAGTCAGGACTTATAAGTAACCTTCCTGACTACGACTTCGACTTTGAGGTTATAAAACCGGTGGACTACGTTTCTTGGTTGAGTGACCTTTTCTGGGACTACGGTGCTTTCTAACTTCCATCCTCCTCTTCCCCTACTGTCTCTTACTCTACCAACCTACAGTAGTGACTGAAGTACCTGTACTCAAACTCCTTTGAGACCCTCAACCACTACCTGTCCCTCCAGACCGCACGACGTCAGGCACCCCAGCGTCTCAGTCTGTGCTTACTCACTGACTTGACTCTCGGCGGTAAACTGGTTCGGGTCGGATCTCCTCTTCTGGTGTACCCGTGTACTTCCACCCATCCTTTGCGTCCCGTCTTACGGTCGGAAGATACTGATGAACCCTTGGAGTCTCCACCCTCCACCTCCCCTCAGGTCACAGAAGGTGTCACCTGAAAATTTCATTTCTAGATAATGAGATGCTTTATTTGAAGGTCTTCTTGTACTCACCATTGTCGAAAGGGACATCGGTTCGATGAAAGGTCCTCGTCTTTCATACACCCCTTTTCCCACCGAGTCTGCCACTCGAGACTTTGTACTCCTCCGAGGCCCGCCCCAAATCTTCCTTCTAAAGGGACGAAATCAGTGACCCGCTAGGTTTAAGCCCCTTTACTTATAATGTAATGTGCATATTAGAAGTAAAGGAGAGGCTGGAGCCCACCTGGGGTCACGAGAATGATATCGACGGACCCCCCTCCAATTACAGGTAAGGTCTGGTCTTTCTGGTCGGAGATCGTACCTTATACAACCGCAACGAGTTGGTACGCCACTAAAGACGTCAGACTACCCTCTCCTTTTTACTGGGTCAGAGGAACCTCTCAGACGTTTCTACTCGGTCTGGACCCAGGGGTCAGACCCGTATATTACTAGTATAGGGCCCAAGTAGCAGATGACTAGGGAGGGTGGGGGTACCGACATTTACAAGTCATTTAATCGGAGGTTACACTAATCAGTGAAGTATTCGCCGGAAAAACCCCCTTTAAACGGTCCTGTTGACAACTCACTACAGAGTTAAATACCGGGTTCCCCCTGTGCCGTAACGACCATTACGGTAATTCGTCTCTTTCTGCTCACGTTTACATGGTAAAAGGGGAAAGCGACCATTGAAATTTTACAAAAATTTATAGCGACCGGGGTAGCAGTGCCGTAATGAGGACGGGTTCTTCCTTCTCTACCCCCGAGGCCTCCTTTTCTCCTCTTGGGAATTCACCCCGAGGAGCCTAAAGAAGTGAAAATGACGTATTTCATGAAAAGAAGGGAGGGAGAACGTACCTTTTTTTTTTTTTTTTGAAAGACGAGAGTTTTGAACCTAACACGTCATTTCTGACGTTTCTACATTATTTCTAAATTATTTTAAGGATGTCGCCGACTACCCTCCTTTACTGGCGTCCCGGGTCAGCACCTCTGCACAGGGGCCCAGAGACAAGTGACGTCTGTTCCTGGACTTCAGGTGCCCCGCGAGGTCCCAGGTCTAGGCCCTCCAGGTCCCTCGAGAGTGTTCTACCTTGACACTCCTCGTGGAAGACACGAGGACAAACTTGGGCAGGAGAGGGAACCGGAGAGCCGAGAAGTGGCCATCCTGTCTTTGTTCACCCGGGTCCTGGGACTTCACCCCGGATGTTTGTCAGACCGACGAGCAGGTCAGGGTAGGATTCCAATACCTAAACCAGTGTCCACTTTTGTCCGAGGGATAAAGGAGAGCCCCGTTTTTATTTTATTTTCTCATCAAACGGTCTCGTAGGAGTCTAATTAACCTCCTCTGGGGCGGGACAGATCTGCACGATCGGGTCTCGGGAGGACAGGGGGCAGTCGGGACGGAGAGCCTAGTGCCTCCAGTGACTGAGGCGCCCCCGCCGTCCGCAGCACCCACACCCTCCCGGAGCAGGGTAACTGGACGCCCCTAGGGTCGTGGCGGAGAGTCTGTCGTCTCGTAGCGACGGCCGGAGGTAAGGGAGGTAGTCCGACGAAAGTGAAGGGGGTCACTTCGGGTGGCCAAGACGACTCAAGTAGACGGTGTGACTGTGCCGTTCCACGTTTCCTACGCAGTAGTGTCTACGCCCACGTTTCGTAGGGGAAAGGGTAGATTATGATTCTTAATATAATATGCGTGTACACTGAATGTATATACTTCGTCGGTGTGTGCGGGGGCGAAAACATTGTGCCAGGACTTTACTTCACTGTCGCAATCGACGAGTCGGCACAGGCTGAGAAACGGAGGGGTACCTAGAATCGGGTGGTCCGAGGAGACAGGTTCCTTAAGAGGTCCGGCCTTGTGACCTGCCCCAACGGTACGGGCAGAGGTCCTCTAGAAGGTTTGGGCCACTACCTTGGGTCCAGAGGGTGTAACGTCCTTCTAAGAAATGGTAGACTCGGTGGTCTCTTCGGAGAAATATTTGATAGTCAACAATTATAGTTTGAATTGAGTGATTCATAACTTTTGGTAAAGACTAATAGTAGAGGGTCCCCAGGGAAGAATCTCGTGTAGAGATCGTTGTCCGAGACCCGTGTGTGTCATTCCTACCGTCTTTGATCGTTCCGCCGAGTGGGTCAATGGTCCTTCTCGTCCCTCTGCAAGCGACTCGTGCTGTGGTTCCTCGTGTCTGTCGTGCACCCGTCCTGTACGTGGGGTCTCTGCCGAACGTTTGGGTCAAGGAGTCTGGGACGAAGGACCATGGGCGCAGAATAAGAAAGGACCTAATAAGCCTTGTAGAGTAGACAAAGAGTGGACTGGAAGTGTGAGGCTTCAGCTACCCGTCCCGTCCGCAACGTTAGGAGTAGAACACGATTCCTCTGATTGTGTCTCGGGTCGCAGTGTGTCGAACGGCCACTGCTTCGACCCGGCACTCGAAGGTAGAGACCTGGGGTTCCTCCGCCTACGGGAAAAGGTTTTAGGTCAGAATCTCGGAAGATGAACTGCGACGGGTTCGACAGGGGTCGACGGTGTGTCTTCACTCGGTTCGTGCTCAAGGACGTCCCCGAGTTCTGAGGGGCCGTTGCAGTGCGCTCTACGACACCACATCTGCACAAACGTGAGTAGACGCCCCGTTCGGGAGTCGAAAGTTGATTTCTCGACCTTAGGGTCGCTGTACACTCTTGTCGGCAAACGTCTTTTCGCCCTCTAACGGTGACGTGTTTTGGTAGGGGTACAAAGGTGGGCTCCCAGGGACATCTCCTGGACACACTGGGCCTCTTTTGTCCCTCCGACAAGAGACAGGAGGAGTCTCGTTGGCACCTGTGGGGAGTCCCTGAGCCCGGGGTGTGCCTTCTGAGGGGGGCCCGGGGTCATTGGGAAAGAACACCCTCTCCCCTTCTCAGGTGCGGCCTGCCGACTCTTCCTTTTCCCACCGAAACTTTCACTTTTGCGATCAGCGAGTCAGCACAGGTTGAGAAGCGCCGGGGTACCTGACATCGGGTGGTCCGAGGAGACAGGTACCCTAAGAGGTCCGGTCTTACGACCTCACCCAACGATAAGGGAAGAGGTCCCCTAGAAGGTCTGGGTCCCTAACTTGGGTCCAGAGGGCGTAAAGTCCGTCTGAGAAATGGCAGACTCGGTGGTCCCTTCGGGGCGGCAAAGTTCACCGAAACTAGGGACTGTAAAATTCGTCCCATGTCCCTCCACCAAAAGAGGGTGTTTACGACTGAGGAACCTGCTTTGCCCCTGACCTACAGCAGTCCTAAAGTCTCGAACGCCGTCCGTCCCGACCCGGCCCTCCACTTGACTCCGTCACTCGTCTCTCTTCCGAGGACTGTCCTACGCCGAGGCACAAATAGAAAGCTCGGTGGTTCCCGTGCTCAACCGGTCCAGACCGTCTCCGACCGCACACCGTGAAGGGCGGAGCACGAAGACGGTTTGGTGGAGTCAGGACTGCACCTCTTGGAAGCGACGGAAGGTGTCCTGGAGGGACCTCTAGTCGTCGACCCTGAGCCGTGAAGGGGCGGGCCCCGTCTGGCAGGTCTGTACCCGGCGCTCTCCGGACCAGATGGGTAGTCTGCGGAAAGGCAGGGGCAGTGGTGCTAAGTCTCAGTGCTTGTTTTTGTGGGGTCCTCGAGAAACCAAAAGGACACCGGGACGTCAGGTCCTTTAGCCTACAGATGGCGCTTTAATGGGACACGAACTCTACGTCACACGAGATCGACCTTCGGACGTGCCGACCTTTAAACCTTGGAAAAGAAGTCTTAGCCCCAGATAGTGATCAGGACACTGAAACCCGGGAATTATGTTTGATGACTAAGTTCCTGTCGATTGGCCCATTTTTGTCGGAATCGATTTGCTCAGATTTGCCGGAACACTTTCGAAGTCTTTACCTTTTACATGTCTCTGACCTGGTGTTTCCTTCTCTTTTGGTTCTCGTCTCACTCCGAAACGACGTCGGTTGCAGGACGCATAAGGGCACATACGAGACTCGTAGCCGAAGCAGGGGCCGAGACAGAACGGAGGGACCCGAAGGATAAAGGAAATGGAGGTAGAAGTGCTACGAAAAATTTACAAAGAAGATATACGGATGTAATGCATATAAAATTTCGGCAGAATTTAGTAAAAATTTTGTATTTAATTCCTTCCCTCTCTCCTTTCCACCTTCCCTTTTTCCGACCTACAGCAAGTTGTTGTGGGTGGTGGCAGAGTAGTGAGTCCAGTGACTTTAGAGTCGGCCACGGCGGAGGAGACTTCTACGACGAAGTGGGGACCAGGACCTTACTAGTACCTACGGTTCCTGTCGGCAGTTCTAGACCTAGAGAGTGCACGAACTGGAGCACTAGAGGGGACTGGAGGTCAGGACGAGGCGGTCGGTGAAATGGTGGTTGGTGGTGCGGTGTGGTGGTAGATCTGAAGTTTGAGGACCCTGGAACGGTACAGACTTTGACGTTTAAGACCGTGTCGTGACTATAGTCAATCCGGAGGTATATGACGTCCATTTCCTTCTACCAAACTTGACATTTCCCTTGAGTGACCGAATACTTTGTCTTTTTCTGAAGTCCCGATCTACCTAAGTCACTGAGTTATACCAGAAAGGTTGGGTCCAAGAAAGGTATAGGTAGGGGACGGAAGGAGTCATCGTAGAAGTTTCACGTTTAATACACATCAAGACCCGAAGTGGGACCCGGTGAGGTAATCCTTCGTTTTCGTCCAGGAAAAGGTCTTTGTAGGTCTTTCTAGAAGAAGTGAGAGTGACTACGTTCGACCCAAGGTACAAGTGGGACCTGATCTTTGCACCGAGTAGCAACCTAATGACATACGACTACTCGTCTCCGGATTCTGTGAATAGACGTGAGGATCCCGGTCATCTTAGTCGGAATGATAGTATGTGTCCGACGTACGTCCTTCACATCTGTGGTTTCGTTCTCGGTTCACTGAGACACTCTCGTCTCGCTACCTACGACGCGGTCCTTGTTGTCACAATCCGTAACGAAGGACTTGGATCAGGGGGTAAAAAGACGAAGAGGCAGTTAATTAGATTAGATGATCGAGAATAGAAATAGTCCCCGGGGATCGGAATTCGTCAGGTTCTACCATCGGTGAGGATACACCGAATTAACTTTTTATTTGCCTTAAATGTTAAGTAAAAGAGTCAGGGCGACCGGTGTAAAGTTCACGAGTTGCCGGGGTACACCGAGCGTCGGTAACGTGACTTGTTGTGCCTGGGTGTTAAAGTGGTAATTTGGTTCCAAGTGACCTGTTAGACCGAAGTCAAGGGTGATAAGGGTAACAAGGACGAGTAGTCGAAGAAAGATAGGACTGAAGGTGGACTCTGGGAGACTGGTCATAGAGGTTGAAAAACTAAGTGGGTGGACCCTTGGCAGGGAAAGACTACTTAAGTGGACAGATATGAGAAGTATTTATATATATGACGTTGACGGGTCACGGTGACCTTAGTTGGTGTGTGTGCCAGTCGTACCCCTGGAGTGTTTAAAGTAAAGGTTAGAGTAGATCCCAGAGTTACGACGGTTCGTCAGACCAAAAGAACGGATACCAGAGAAGAGAAAGGAAAATAGTTGAAAAAGATGGAGGAGTTTGTACACGTTACTAAGATTCTTCCACCGGAATGAAAGAAGGTCCCTCCTTCAAGTCATACGGAATAGTTGTGTGACGTTGATGTGGATAAAAAAAAGAGGTCGGATATTACAGTCTGGATGGTGGGGACAGACGGTTTAAGGAGGAGCGAATCGATTTAGTAGTGGTAACACCAACAAGTCAACCATTCAGTACAGGTTGAGAAACCGCTGGGGTACCTGATGTCGGGTGGTCCGAGGAGACAGGTATCCTAAAGGGTCCGTCCTTATCACGTCACCCAACGGTAAAGGACGAGGACCCCTAGAAGGACTGGGTCCCCAGTTTGGGCGTAGAGGACGTTACGTCTGCTAAGAAATACTGTGTCAGAAAGTCTCACGGTGAGCCGAAGAAAAGGAGGGGAGTTGGGAGGTCACAAACTTCGGTGGTTCTAGGATTCAGGTGAAGAGTTACGCAAGGGAGTGGGATACGAAACTAAAACAGATTTGTGTACTTGGGCGCCCAGACACAAAGTCGAGTCCGGAGGAGGACCTGAAACCCGGACAAGTGCGTTGACGGATGTCCACGTCGAGGTGTCCGGGCGTCTGAGATCTCTCGATTGGACTGGGACAGGAGGTGACAGGTGTACGGTCCCGGGAGTGCGACCGAGAGAAGAATGAGTTCGGCCCTTGGGTCCGTGATAGAACTGTAGGAGAGTGTTGTGAGACCGGTACAATGGTGGATTTCTCGAGAGTCTACACGATTTGACCCCGGTCGCAGGTGGCAGTAGGGGGACGGGCACGATGGTAGTAGACATTGGCTGTAATGACGTAGAAGCCCAGACTGAGGAAGAGGTTAGGTAAATGGTTCGTGTCCGTCTTACTTAAAAAATTCCTGATAGAGGATTGATTTTAAGAAACAGACGAAGAGAAACCTCTTTGAGATTCTACCTTTTTCTGAATGTGCCGAGAGGTAGTAGCCCTATCGCGAGTAAGGACACTGGAATTTAAAAGGGCTGTATCATGTCTAGGGTGGCATTGAATACCCTTTTCGTGGCGTGCCTTCGATTCTCAAACCTAAGACCAGGGGCTCTACACCCGAGTTTAGGATCGAGATAAAAGTAACCAAAGAAGGGAATATTTTACGACAATTAGTATCATGATTGTGATTTTCCAATTAAACTTCTACTCGACTTCATTGTCATATTAAGGACCGTACATTATATACAAATCATTTATAAAACGTTTACTTTCTTATTTGATATCAAAAAATTTTTATTCCATAGAAGTATTGTTACATAATCTCAAATCTGGAGCAGGCGTAATTCACACTTCTCCGAACCATGGTTACATACTTTTCTTATGTATGACCGGTTCGAAGTCTTCCTCCATATAAACCCGATATCTTATGAAAAAATAGAATGTTGTCTATTTATGGTGAATGACTTTCCGTATCTTTTTTATAGATTAATTATTGTGATTCCATTTAGGTTGTATATGACATTATTTCGTGATTATTATGATAGTCGTTTCGTATTGAGAAAGTGCCATGAAAGAAGAATTACCCCTTTCTTCTGCCTTCTTTTATCCTTTTACTTCTATATTTTACAGTTCTTTACTATTCACGAGACTTCTATTTCAAATTCCTCTTTGTGTGCTTCCTCCAATTCTCATCACCCACTCATCCCGCGGCAACACCACCCACCAATTCCTTTCGGGCGGGCTCAGGTCCCGACGTCCCTGCCTCGTCCACTGGGGTCCTCGGTGAGGTCCGTCGTCCGTGTCGCACGCGACTCGGAGCTTCGACCTCCCCCGAAACAGGGTCGCCTCTTGGAGTTCCTTTACATACGTCGACGTGTCTTCGCTCGTCCCCTCGTCTGTCCCCGTCCGCCCTCTGTCTACTGCATCCTGGAACATCCAGTCTCGCCTCTGCCCGCGGTGAGATTAGGTTCTCCCTCGGCGTCTCGAGACATTGGTCCGACCACCTCTGGTGGTAGCGGACGTCGGAGGACGGCGGGGGTCACGGACAACGAGCCACACATCGACGTTGTGTCTGCGTTCTGTCACTCTGTTAAAGTTGTCTTGACGGACCAGAGCCGTCATTACTGTCTCTCCTCAGGTATGCCCCTGTCAGTCTCAGATGAGAGTCTAATCGATGGTACGTTGGACCTGGGGTTTGCTTACCCGACTGAGGCACGCAGTGAACCGTGTGTCATAGCACTGGTGTACAATAGTTGGTGGAAGGAGACTTTGACGTAGAAGAGGTTTCTCCTTGTCATTGTCCGTCTAGACGGTATCAGACGAAGGGGGTTATTCCCCCGAGTGTTGAAAGTGAAAAAGATAGTCGTAGTAATGAAACGCCGTGAATTATGACGTAAAAGGAGAAACTTGTGTTCCACGACAACTCTACTTACATATTTCCAAATCATGTCTTTAACACTGAGAGTAGACATCCTGAAGTGAACAAATTTTTTGAGGTACGTAGTGTAACTTGTCCTCACAAACTTGAGACCTAAAAATCATGTTAATAGAACGATAAACAGTTACTTCTTTAAGACTATAAACTTATTTGTTTACTCTTGTGGTCACTGTAGTGGAATTGTCCAAAAAAAAGGGGTAAAAAAACATTCGTTTGAATAACTTTCTTTCTGTGTTCTTTGACGGACAGAGATGTTAAGGGAGAGACCAGGGGTATAACGTCGACGGGACACTTTATTGTAACAGGGAAATCCAACAACAAATCAGCGATTCGACACAGGCTGAGAAACGCTGAGGTACCTGGTGTCGGACGGTCCGAGGAGACAGGTACTTTCTACTACGACACTTTCACGACGTGAGGTATACGGTTGTTTAAACCTTTTGAGTCGGTACCGGTGTCCCGACCTTTTCCAGTCAAAATAAGGTTAGGGTTTCTTTCCGTTACGGTTTCTTACAAGTTTGATGGCGTGTTAACGTGAGTAGAGTGTACGATCATTTCATTACGAGTTTTAAGAGGTTCGGTCTGAAGTCGTTATATACTTGGCACTTGAGGGACTACAAGTTCGACCAAAATCTTTTCCGTCTCCTTGGTCTCTAGTTTAACGGTTGTAGACGACCTGGTACCTTTTTCGTTCTCTCAAGGTCTTTTTGTAGATAAAGACGAAATAATTGATACGATTTCGGAAACTGACACACCTAGTGTTATTTGACACCTTTTAAGACTTTCTCTACCCTTATGGTCTGGTGGATTGGACGGAGAACTCTTTAGACCTACGTCCAGTCCTTCGTTGTCACTCTTGACGTGTACCTTGTTGTCTGACCAAGGTTTAACCTTTTCCTCATACAGTTCCGACATATAACAGTGGGACGAATAAATTGAAGATACGTATCATGTAGTACTCTTTGAGAGTGACATTCTTTGAGTTCGACCTTAGTTCTAACGGCCCTCTTTATAGTTATTGGAGTCTATACGTCTACTGTGATGGGAATTCCGTCTTTCACTTCTCTTTAATTTTTCGGAGAACTACTTTCACTTTCTCCTCTCGCTTTTTCAACCGAATTTCGAGTTGTAAGTCTTTTGATTCTAGTACCGTAGACCAGGGTAGTGAAGTACCCTTTATCTACCCCTTTGTCACCTTTGTCACAGTCTGAAATAAAACCCCCCGAGGTTTTAGTGACGTCTACCACTGACGTCGGTACTTTAATTTTCTGCGAATGAGGAACCTTCTTTTCAATACTGATTGGATCTATCACAGAAGTTTTCGTCTCTGTAATGAAACGGCTGATTGCAGGCAGATCAGTTCCGATACCAAAAAGGTCACCAGTACATACCTACACTCTCGACCTGACACTTCTTTCGACTCGTGGCTTCTTAACTACGAAAACTTGACACCACAACCTCTTCTGAGAACTCTCAGGGAACCTGACGTTCCTCTAGGTTGGTCAGGTAAGACTTCCTCTAGTCGGGACCCTAAAGAAACCTTCCTTACTACGATTTCGACTTCGAGGTCATGAAACCGGTGGAGTACGCTTCTCAACTGAGTAACCTTTTCTGAGACTACGACCCTCCCTAACCCCCGTCCTCCTCTTCCCCTACTGGCTCCTACTCTACCGACCTACCGTAGTGCTTGAGCCACCTGCACTCAGACTCACTTGAGGCCCTCAACCACTACCTGCCCCTCCGGACCGCACGACGCTAAGTACCCCAGCGTTTCTCAGCCTGTGCTGACTCACTGACTTGACTAGACTTGACGAATTGTCCGTCTAAATTGTCCATCTAAGAAATGGTGACTCGGTGGTCCCTTCGGGGGCCGATAGTTCCATCTCTCTCAATTAGTTTATCTTCGTTCCTGGTTGGTCTTAGCTCTTAATGACGAACTTTCCGGACAAATGGACGTTCCTAATGTAATAGAAAAGTTTCCCAACAAAACATGAAACTCCCCTTTTTTTAACGTGTGATGAAAAGTACAGTTAATGTTCCTGAATTAACAAAACTTCGTTTCGTTTACTAAATAGTTTTGTTTAACGTTCATAGTGTTTCGGTCCGCATTTTCAGTCCGACATTGACCAGGGGTCGACTCGACAGGAAAGGGGTCGGAGATTTTCTCTTTCTTCTGTCATGAACATTTACAAAAGTACATATTATAAATGTAAATCTAGTCTTTCTTTGTCTACCCGTTGAACCGGGGTTTACAGATGTTCTACACCCGTCTACAGTCGAGTACCCCAGTGGACTTGCCGTGAAATACCGGCTCCTGTGTGCTAAGTCGAACAACGTCAGACGAGCTCGCCTCAGACTCCCGGTGGTGAGACGCGGACCGTATACCACCCTACAGTAATTGGGCCCTCCGGCCGTCCTGGCACTTTCACCTTGGTGTACACAACATCGTTCTTCTTTTGATGTTAAGGTAGCGATCAAATTTGCAGATTCAAGACGGTTGGTAAGGAAGTGTATAATTTATAGTACAATTGTGCGACTACAGACATGGGATTAATTACACCGCAAACCCCCACGTTTTTGAACCCTGGCCTACCCAGTCTTTACTTACGGGACTCAAACTCGACCTCTTGCGTCTCCACTTTATGCTCCCGTCTTCCTGGCTTCTCGAGGCCCATGTAGACAACAGTCACACACATTGATTGCGTGTCGTCACTCCCTTCCCGGGAGCCAGACAGTCGTGTGCCCCGTAGAGACGTCCTGGGACCTACGGACTGGGGTAGGCCTCGGTGGGGTCCGAGGACGACGAGTCCTCGCGAACGTATGCGGCCACCTGTAGCGTGCGGTAAGAAGGCGGTGAATTGAAGTGTGCCCAGAGATAAAGGTAAACCCAAACACTGCAGAAGTACCATACTAGAAGGTTACTACGAGAACTGAGAGAAGGAGGATTGAAGTCGTCCGACAAAGGAGATTGATTTCCATATGAAGTAGTCTTCCCGGGTCGTACCAATTGCCAAAGAAAAGATTTTATACCATAGGAGACGTTCGAAGTTCTTAATGTTGAATTCAAACACTTCTGTGAATTCCGAAGGGATCTTTCAATCGGTTCATAGAGGTTCATAAGTTTGACGGACTTTCAAACAATCGACATTAAAGTCACAAAGTAAAGTCTACATGTTAATGTATTTTGTCCTTACCGACTATCAAAGTACACTAAACTTGTCACAGAAAATTTAATGCCACTTCAGTAAGTGTAAATAGACATAACTCAGAAAGAGAGAGGGAGAGAGAGAGAGATATGTATATATATGTATATGTGTGTGTGTGTGTATAAACCTCTCTTTTGTCCAATAGTATAGATAAGTATTGTCTTTTAGAGTACAGGGAGTAAAGATGTAAAGAGGATCTTCGATGTCCTCTACGTTTCTGACTTAAACTTTACTCAAACCTTTACTGATGGTCCCACAAAAACCTGTTTGTGTAAAAAAGAAAGAAAGACTCGAATAAAGTACAAGTGTCCGATATAAGGGAAATAGTGTATCCTGAGTATCTGACCAGACGGTATTTTTCTGTTAAACCACGGACACTTTAGATACATTGTGTAGAGTTACATTGAGGTATTCCTCACACAAATACCTAAGACAAATTAGAAGAAAACGGTACTTTACTAAAGCACTTGACAGTCATTTCGTCGTCTCTGAATTAGGTGTGACTTAAAAGATTGTTGTGACCCGAGAGGCAGAAAACCTTTGTTGATAGTGCATATCAGAACTTGTTGAAAACAATTTAAAGTTTTTTAAGTCAGAGACATAGTGTCACTAAGGTAAAAGACGAGGAAATTTTTCTACTTCAAATCTATTTTCTTCTTGTGGAATGTACTAAGGTTAATATGTCTTACGGAGGTTTCGTTTATACATGTCTTTCCTCTGGAAGTCAACGGAGTCCGATCCCTTCCCTACTCACAGAGATTTAACTCCACCCAAAATAACCCTATGTTAAATAGTTCTACCAATCTGTCGTAGTGACTGAGTTACCGGCACTCAAAGTCGTTTGAAACCCTCTGTCACTTCCTGTCCCTTTACGAAATCAGGTGTCCCAACGTCTGTCAACCTGCGTTGGATCACTGACTCGTCGTGTAACCGCGTTCCACAGAACGATCCACACAGTCAAGTCGAGTCAAGTCAGCGAGTCAGTACAGGCTGAGAGACGCTGGGGTACTTAGCGTCGTGCGGTCCGAAGGGATAGGTAGTGGTTGAGGGCCTCAAGTGAGTCTGAGTGCAGGTGGCTCAAGCACTACGGTAGGTCGGTAGAGTAGGAGCCAGCAGGGGAAGAGGAGGACGGGGGTTAGGGAGGGTTGTAGTCTCAGAAAAGGTTACTCAGTTGAGAAGTGTACTTCACCGGTTTCATGACCTCGAAGTCGAAATCGTAGTAAGGAAGGTTCCTTTAGGGTCCCGACTAGAAGTCTTATCTGACCAACCTAGAGGAACGTCAGGTTCCCTGAGAGTTCTCAGAAGAGGTTGTGGTATCAAGTTTACGTAGTTAAGAAGCCTCGAGTCGGAAGAAGTGTCAGGTTGAGAGTGTAGGTATGTACTGGTGTCCTTTTTAGTATCGGAACTGATCTGCCTGGAATCAGCCGTTTCATTACAGAGGCGAAAACGTATATGATAGATCCAATCAGCATTGAAAAGAAGGTTCCTCATTCGCATACATACTTTGTCAGATCTTAATCTAAGACAGTTGAAGTATTTATGTGACTTTAAACGACTTAACACATGTATTTAAATATAGAGTTATTTGGTAATTTTTTGTTTTTCTATTTCCCATTTTCCGTCTCTTATTGAAAAAGAGGGGTTTCTTATATTTTAACTGTACACTTTTATCATAATCAGCGAGTCGGTACAGACTAAGAAACGTTGGGGTACCTGATACTGTGGTCCGAGGAGACAGGAACCCTAAGAGGTCCGTTCTTATAACCTCACCCGACGGTAAAGGAAGGGTCCCTAGAAGGGCTGGGTCCCTGACTTGGGTGCTGAGAGTACAAAGGACGTAACCCTTCGTCCTAGAAATATGACCCTTGGGATACACACACACACATATGTGTGTGTCTGTGTGTGTGTATTTATATATTTATGTGTACAGCCCCCATATAGTAATTTACACAATGACGATGTACCCTTAGTGATCGATAGATGTGTATGTACATGTGTGCCTCTTTTTCTCTCTCTCGATAAAATTTCCCAATCTGGTACGTCAATGGCTCCGTCCACTTAGGGTCTAGAGGTCCCAACAGACCGTCCGACCTCCGGGACCCTTCTCCGTCGCGACATCAAGTTCAGGTTTCCAGCAGCCGTCCGTCTTCAGGAAAGACGAGTCTCCTCTGGTCCGAAAACACGATAGGTCAGGAAGTCGACCAATCTAGTCCGGGGGTGGGTGAAGTACCTTCCGTTAGACGAAGAGAGTCTCAGGTGACTAAGTTCACAATTAAAGTGGGTTGTTGTAGGAGTGTCTTTGTAGGTCTTATTGGAAACTGGTCTATGGATCCGTAACACCAGGTCATCTCGACTATACATTTTAATTAATTGGTAATACGGGGTGTACCGAACTCACCTAAAGACCACGGGTACTTCATTGGTCTTTTTAGTGTTGTCGACTTCTCCCGAGTGTTGGACCTTCAATGATAAGTCGTCACTGATCTCACCTACCAATTGACACCTGATCAATTTTACTAGAAGAGGAGTTGTCTACGGACGAACCTGACTTCTGTTGACCCCCTGTGGGGGTGGTGGGACCTTTATCCCTTTGGCAGTCCTCAACCGATATTTAGTTCGTGTTACGACCTGTCTCGCCCGAACTGAACTAACTCTAGTTCAGAGAGGGTGTATTTTATGTGTACCGAGTACATCTTAATAATCAGTGTTTTAGTCTAAAGAAAAAAATTTTTCACTAGATTTGACCTCAGTATCCTTTTCTCGACAAATAAGGCCAGCCAACGTTACCGAAACAATGCCAGACTGGTCCACTCCACAGGGCAGACCCGTTGTGGACTGGAGGGGGAGGAGAGTATCCGATCCTCCGGTAGACGTCCAGACGGAAGTAAGCTCGACACTATAGTCGGTAGGGTGTCGGTACCACTAAGTTATTATGACTCGTACACAAGGAGTGTCCCATAGAATAATGTGGGACCGACAACAAAAACACTGAACTGGTGTTGGATTTAACCAGTCTCTAAGTAATTCTGGAGACTTCGTCGACCGGTCCCTGGGGTTTCCTTCCACACTTCTAATCGTCGGAGCTCAGCTCCGACAACCTCCTACATGAATTAATTATCACTGTTCCCTAATGACCGAGGTAGCGGAAAGATCTGCACAGAACTTGGTGTACCTGACTGTGACCAAATAAAAACAAACGTAATAACTCATTTGAGATCTTTGAGCGATCTAAATGTCAGAAAGGACGGGATTAAGTCGTCCTGGAGCCCCGGGGTCCAGAGGACATTTCGTACGGTGACCATAGAACCCCTCACTGGACGAAGACCCCAACAACCACCCCCAGACGGAACGAGTAAGACACACAAGAGGTGGGAAAACGAAGGTAACTACCGCGCAAGATGGGAAGAAAACGAGGACAAGGGAATAATTATAGAATAGTTACACAATGGATACTGTGAGTATCCAGGATTCCCACCGTAATTTTGATTCAACCAAAACCCCCTGGTCAAGGGACCGTCAGGTTATCAACCCTGAAGTGGAAGGTTATGTCTCCGCCGTATCCAAAGGGGGAGAACCCGTCGATTCTAGGGGACACGGGACACCGGTCTTTTGGTTTTGCATTATGTCCTTGTTATAACATTGTTTGAGTTGTTTCTGAAATTTTTACCAGGTGTAGTTTTTATTTATATAAAAATTTTTTTATTCAACCAAAATGCAAAGATTGAATCTTAGGTACTACGTCTAGTCGTCGCCACCATTCGGTGTCCCACGAGGTACGTCACCCGAAGAAGACCCTGGGGACTTCAACACAAGTTTGTTCTGCACCCAATTGTCTCCTTTCTGAATGATGAGTGTTCGGTTTATGAGTGATTTCCGTTGACTGTAAAGGGAGAGCAAAACAGGACCCAAGGGTCGATGGAAGACTGAGAGCAGCACACACGAGTCCTGACTGAGAAACGCTGGGACACTTGATACCGGGTAGTCTGAGAGGCAAGCACCCTAAAGGGTCCGTTCTTATGACCTCGTCCGACGGGAAAGGAAAAGGTCCCCTGGAAGGGCTGAGTCCCGAGCTTGAGCTCAGAGGATGATCTGGACGCAACCGTCCGCCCAAGAAATGGTGACGCGATGGACCCCTGAGAGTCATCGGATACTAGATACACTTTTATACGTGACTAGCTAATAAAAAACAATGTGCAGACAAGGAAGTGAATGCCGTAAATAAAATTTTTACCTTGAGTTAGATAAATTTTATAAATGATTTTGTAAACGTAATGTTGTCGAACTTCTTTTGTCTCACTTAAAACTGAGAAAGTAATAATTCGTAAAATATTTACTGGGTTGTACGATACTCCTCAATCACGAAAAATTATCTTAACAAATTTTTCGTTTATTGGTACTGTTGAAGTATGTAGGACTCAGAGACTGGATTTCGGTTTAATAAAAAATCTTATCGATCAGTTCATCAATAATCCCGGACTTGGTAATATGAGTAAAATAATTCAGCCTTTTAACTTTAACCTCTTCAATAGGGAATAACTTCTATAAATGTGTATGACGACACCCTTTCGGAAGAGATAATACATTGACTCTTGAGGACAGTGATTTTATCATCAGACATTTATCCCAGCGGTGTAAGCCGTTTATTTTTATGTCTTGTGTCTAATTTAAAATTGAAATTGAAAAAAATCGTATTCATATGGGATAAGAGATAAATGTTTGGGGTCAGGTGCTTTATACTTGCAATCATCCAGACGTCTCTGGTACATACCTGGGAACCACCCCCGCCCCCCGTCTGTTCCGAGTCCTGAGGGGGTAGAGGAGGGGCAAGTCAGTCTTTCCCGCAGTCGAGAGTGGGCCCCAACAGAAACTGTTTTCAAAAGTCGGTTATTTTTCCTTCTCAAATTCTGTAAAAGGAAGTAACACACTTGTTCTCCAAACTATACTTTCTTTACTCTCGAAGTTGACTTTACCTGTATCTTCAAACGACTCTTAATTCACTTTGGATGTAAAATGTTAAATTTTCGTTATTGAAGTTAGGGTCGACCAAACTTGTCCTTTTTTTTTTTAACATTGGTCTTCCTTATATTAAACATAGACATACACAAATTAACATTGGTCCTTCTTTATATAAAATATTTCGTTAAGATAATCTTAGTTAGTCCTTTATGTACATATATGTCTATATGTATACTATACACTATGAGTCATAGTGTGCGTAACGTCTTCTATATATATATATACATATATCTATATCTCTATCTATCTAGGAGACATATATACTTAATCCTACATGGATTTATTCTTATTTTTAATACACTTGTATAATGTAGGAGATGTATCTTTGTACCATAACGTTTGTTTCTTTTTAAATAACAAAAGAAAGGTCGGTTTTAACTTGTTCTTTTGCGAGTTTTGTTTTACATTCAACGGGTGTCAAAAATTTTACTTAGATAGACCATAGTGGATGATGTCTAATGGTCGTTTTTAGTATACTACTGTAGATAAATGAAGATTCTGAAATTCTTTGTATAGGAATTAAGGTTTTTTGTCGACTGTGTGACTCGAAAGCTCCACTTAAGACCCGTCTGACCTTCATTTCGAAAGGGAAGCCCGAGTGACCGAACGAGACACGTGACTCAGTGTGGGAAAGGTTCACCTGGATAAAGTCATGTACTTTATATATGCCGCTAAGGACAAATATAATGGTGTCGTCGTGATTAGAGAGGTAAAAGTATTTTGATATGAGACGGCTCAATCTTATCCTTTGACGTTTTTTTTCCGTCAACACTAAGCTAGTTCAGGTACGGGTCGTAGCACCGTTTGCACCCCACGGGCGCGAATATGGACGTCATTGTGCGCCTCCACAAATACCCCTACTCTCCCAGCTCTACTTTCACTCCCCTCTGGCCCCTGGTCCTCGCCGGGACGTGGAGTGTTCCGTCGGACATAGAGCCCCCACGGCGCCCAGTGGGCGTCAAAGACGGGTCCTCCACCCGTGGGCGTAAGGACCCCACGTCTTAGGGCCGAGGAGTTCGAGGGTAAGATTAAGAGCTAGAATCCTTTCGTCGTAAGGATGACCTCCGCGCGTGTGTCAAGTATTTTGGAGAAGGAGTTCTCCCGACAATCCCTCTCCCCTCTCCCGCACCCCCCCGTGGTCGCCCTTACTTACCAGGGAGTCTCAGCCCTCCGACGCCACGGTTGTCGGACGGTCCGGTGGAGCCTCGCGGGCGCCCCGTGGAAAGCCGCTTCACGAGACCCATTTATAAACTCATGGAGAGGAGGAGTCGTGAAACTAGTTATGGGACGAGTAACCGTGTAAAAAAGGTATCCCTACGTGCCTGGTTTAGAAAGTGGAGAGGGGCACTGAAAGGACCTTTCCCTTTCTCCGTCGTCTACTATAAAAGCCGCGTCTAAAACTTACTCCCTTTCGACAAGTGCGACAAGAAAGTAATAAGAGGTCCGGCGACAGAGTGGTCCCTCGGTCCCCGAGACGCACAAATGGGGTGTAAGGCCACCACTTAGACGCCGAAACAGATCCTCTCCTCGTGTCTCCACCGGAACGTACCTCAGTCTGGTGACCCTTCTCGAAGGAGAGTACCTTCTTTAGTGACTTAAGTGTCGGTGTGTTCTTCCCCCTACCCCCACCCCCCCCCACCACTCGTGCGACACACTCATGCGAGTGACTTATGAAAGAGTAAATTTACCATGACTTAAAAAAAACAACAACAAAACCAATACTGAAGACTGAAAGAGATCTGTGGATCTTGAACCCGATCTTCCTTTTGAAGTTCGAGATTTAACACTTAGTTTTCTAACTTTTGATCTCGTTGTAAGTGAAGACGTAACATAGTGTGGGCGAACGAAGATTGGTGTATTTGACATCCGAGGTAACGACGGAGAGATCATGTAAAGTTCTTCACGTACCTATCAGAGTCCCCAGAAAGAGTCATTGAACGAAGTTGTAGAGTTTTTATACTTGTAATCTCGATAAACCCCCTTTTTTCTCGGGTTACGACTTCTTATTGGACTTTTGTCAAATTTTTAATTTTATAATATAATTGGACAAGGGAAGGTCAAATTAAATTAACCTCGTATTAACGAAATGTTACGGTACAGTCAAAGACGACACGTTGGTGCATCCAGTCGGTACTCATTTGTATATAGGGGAGAACTCAGGGGAGGGTGGGGACTAGGGTGGGGAGATCCAGTTGTGTCTCGTGCTTCGACTCGAAGGACACAATATGTCGTCGAAGAGTGATCAATAAATAAAATGTGTAACATCCATTTATACAGTTATGATGACCACGCAATAGATCATGTCCTGGTCTTCGGACCTAGAGACCAACCCCAAGAACCTAACACATAGTGCGTCTGGTATTCTTCTCTGACGACCGGTCACAGGTCAGGTGTCGAGACTTGTTGTGGTTCGGGGATTCTCCTGGAGAAGGGGCTCCTTTACCTTTTGACTTCTTGACTGGTGTGGTCACCCAAAGATGTACGACCTGTGAAGACTCATGGTCACGTCCATACTGGATTGCATAAGGAACATTACTACGATACTCCATCTATAATAATAATTGGGATAAAATGTCTACTCTTTCGATTCTAGGTCAGTGAATAAGTCGAATCAGAGATTCAGTACAGGTTGAGAAACACTGGGGTACCTGACGTCGTGTGGTCCGGAGGAACAGGTAGTGGTTGAGGGCCTCGAACGAGTTTGAGTACAGGTAGCTCAGCCACTACGGTAGGTCGGTAGAGTAGGAGACAACAGGGGAAGAGGAAGACGGGAGTTAGAAAGGGTCGTAGTCCCAGAAAAGGTTACTCAGTTGAGAATCGTAGTCCACCGGTTTCATAACCTCGGAGTCGAAGTCGTAGTCAGGAAGGGTACTTATAAGTTCTACTAAAATAAATCCTACCTGACCAACCTAGAGGAACGTCAGGTTCCCTGAGAGTTCTCAGAAGAGGTCGTGGTGTCAAGTTTTCGTAGTTAAGAAACCGTGAGTCGAAAGAAGTATCAGGTTGAGAGTGTAGGTACGTACTGATGACCTTTTTGTTATAGAAACTGATCTGGCCGGAAACATCCGTTTCATTACAGAGACGAAAAATTATACAACAGATCCAACCAGTATCGAAAAGAAGGTTCCTCGTTCACAGAAAATTAAAGTACCGACGTCAGCGGTAGACGTCACTAAAACCTCGGGGGGTTTTTATTTCAGACAGTGACAAAGGTAACAAAGGGGTAGATAAACGGTACTTCACTTAACTGTCTCGGTCTTAAGAATGGGTCCGGTAGTCTCTTCGTCACTCTCCGTAGGACTGGTGATAGGGCATGGAGAAAGGAGATCGGAGACTCTTATTCCAGTCTCCTGTTCCGGCGTCGTGTCTTGTCAAAAGGGTCGTTCCCGTCACACTTGTGCCTCCTCGTCTCCTCACGACGTCGTCGTCCGTCCGGTCGACCCAAGAAACTTCCGCCGTCCCCACGGCTTCTACTTTACATAAGAGAAAGTGAGACAGGAGATAACTGGTGAGGAAATTATTTGTTTCGTGGCACATGAGGAAATCCCCCTTAGGTGGAACTACGGTTTCTTCTTTCTGTACAGGAGCCGAACTTCCCTGGTACCTTCCCCATTCGCCGTACTGTGAGGACTGGTCTACCTGAAAAGGTTTAGGGTCCAGATAGACAGCCGTGTCGTCGTTTGCGCGACGGTAGGGATGACATAGTGGGACTCGTTAGTCGTCGCGGTGACGAGGTCTGGAGGTTCTCATTCTTTTAAACGGCGGGCTACACATTCCTGTGTAGTGGTCGTGAAGGAAGCAGAACCTTCCTTCCGTTCCAAAAGGAAGGCCCAATCATCTTTTATTTTTGTGAAACTCCGGACATTAGAGGACGTCATGTTAGTCGTTGGGACTGATTACTCAAAACAAAAAGTTGAAAGAGTCACCAAACCCATACCTGACTTGTCCCAGAACCGGACTGGTCCGTCTTCCCGTCGGACTCCTTCTGTGCCGGACAGCTCTCTACCACTCGGAAGACAAGCGTCTTCCCGGTCGTCCTCTTAGTTGTCGATTGCGGGACTAAGTTTCAGTTCAAAGTTTTCGATCAACCCTTTTCTTCGTTTGAATCCCGAACTGAGTCCGACTACTCCTAAGAGAGACCTCTGGGGGTAAAGACTCCAGGTCCCTGAGTTATGGTATAGTAAAGACAAGACGAGTGACTGACTCTAAGGTGAATAGGGACTTATGGTCCGTCGTCCGATCTACGGACCTTGTCGGTGTCGTGTCCTCTTGTAGTGATCGTACTCGTAAAATTAAAAGTAAGACCCTAAATCCCGAAGGAATAACCGAGTCTACCATTTCTCAGACGGACGTTACGTCCTCTGGACCCAAGTTAGGGACCCAGCCCTTCTGTATGACCTCTTCCCGTACCGTTGGGTGAGATTATAACAGACCAACAGACCTCTTAGGGTAACTGTCTCCTCGGACCACCCGATGTCAGGTGCCCCAATGTTTCTCAGTCTGTGAAAACTCATTGATTGTGAAAGTGTGAAAGACCCCAAATTTCGGATAGGGACTGTTTTCAACTCTGATAAGAGAATAAATATTCCCGGTTGTCCAGTTTCCGTTTCCGACAGTACAAAGTCGTTCATCAACTTTGTTTACCAGTAACTTACATGATCGTAAATCGTTTAATTGTGACTATACCTCTTCTATGTTACTTCGGTGTATTTTTACGCTTATCACTATTATTGTGGACCTAGTATTTGCAGTCATAGTAGAAATATTACTCTTAAAAGGTTGTTCAGAGTTTTCATCTTATGATATTTCTTGAGTACATCAGTAGTAGAAGACCCTTTATAAAATACAGGACTGACCGTGAAAAATGAGAGTTTAAAAGATTTATATGTGATGAGAAAAATCGTAGTTTTTGGTTTGTTGCCGAGGTTTTTCACCTAAGTGTAATTATTATACATAAATAATATTCTTCCGATATGAAATATGTCCCCCTAAAGGTCCACCGGTTCACCAGTTCTTGGGCGAACGGTCGCGTCCTCGACGTTCTCTCCACCCAAGTTAGAGACCCAGTCCTTCGAGGGGACCTCCTCCTTTACCGTTGGGTGAGGTCATAAGAACGGACCTCTTCGGGTACCTGTCTCCTCGGACCACCTGATGTCAGGTGCCCCAGTGTTTCGTAGTCTGTGCTCACTCGTGTGTGTGTATGAAATATACTTCTGTGGTTGTGTCTTATTGCACTTGCTGGGTCGGGGCCAAGAGAGGTGGCTTCCGAGTCAGGAGGTAAACCTTCTTTGCTCTTAGTCGTCGCCCCCTTCGACCCCCGAGGCTAAGGGATAAGAGGGGGACTAAGGACTAAGCCCGTCCCAGTCCCATACCGCTCAGGCCACCTGTGCCTTGTTTTGCCGACCTCGCGGGCGGGGCGGAGCCGCCGAGCGAGACCGAGACGGGCTCTGCTGCGACCGCCCCGGAGCTAGGTCCGGCACCGACGCCTTCCGTTCCCACGCCGGCACCGGAGGTCGGGAGGCGGGTGGCCCTTCTGCCGGCACTTAGTGGGAGCGCGAGGCACCTCTTCTGTCAATTAAATCTTTGCACGCGACACAACTCGTCCGTGTCTTGGTTTGGTTTACAAACGTCATTATCTTTAAAGGTATACGACATGTTGGAAATTTTATACAATAAACGGCTGTGGTCGGAAGTTGTCGCCCTGGAAAGAGACCCGGACTTTACTGTTCGACAGAGGTCGGCGGTCATGATTGTGCTACAATGTTTGGTATGTGATACACGGGAGCCCCGAGGGCCCGCTCCCCGGGGGAGGGGGTCGCGACGGGTAGGAATTTGTACGCCGCGGGTTGAGACGGGGTTCTCACACCCAGACCCTTCACCTAGGGGGTCTTTCTTGGTTTTCTCCGGCTGAAAAGTCCCGTCTCGACGTCCGTCCCGTGAGAGAACCCTAGGGTACTAAAGTGTGATTTAGTCACACGAACTCAATAATAATCATCTTGGATACAATTATTCATATTATCATTGATGATAAGTTCGTCGTCAAGTAGAAAAATTTACGGTGACAGTAGAAGGAAAATGTTTATTCGTTTTGACTTCGTCTCTCTCTTACGTCCTTAAGGGATCGTAACTCATCGATTGGTGTGTTTTGTTTTGTGTGTGTGTGTGTTTGTTGACCGTCTATGAGTAACAGTAAACTGACGATCATTGTTTGATTTTATATACTTTTCAGTCGGACGTAAGTTTCGTACAGGTACCAGAGGGACCGGTACTTCCCTATGTCTCTCTCTACTATTACAGTCCGAGTTGTTTTGACACTACACTCGTTTCACAGAAACGTTTTGTCTGAAACCTGTGAAGAAGCGTTCGGAGGTGACCTTTAAGGGAGGGAGGGGAGGTCACTTCGACGAGTCCTATGGTCGGTAGAAGTGGGGACCCGTGTGGTCCGACGAGTAGTGTGTACGGAAGAGTTCACGGTTGAGGTCCCGACTGTAGACCGCTAAGTAGACAAGTTCCTGCGACGAGAGTTTACTTAAAAAGGAGAACGAGTTGGTCCGGAGGACCCACCCGAAGGAGAGAGTGGGAGGAAACGAAGGGAGTCACGAGACCCGTAAAGTTCTACGGTAACCCGGTCAGATGCGACGATTACACGTTCCCCTTCTTCATTGTCTTGGTAGGTTGCAGACAGGACGAGAGGTCTCGTCGTCGACGTGTTATTATATGTAAATCCTTTCACGTAATAGTTTTAAGTGTCACGACTCTGAAAAGTATTTGAACTTGTGTGCACACGTCGGTCATGTGCCTCCACTGGTCGGGACCCAGGCGGGGTACGAAGAAAGGTCAGTGACGGAGAGTTGGCTCCTAGTGGTGACAGGACTGAATATTGTCGTATCTGGTCAAAACGGAACAAGGGATAAATTTACACGTGTGTACGAGTCAGTGACGTTTCTCAACCAACACAGGTTGAGAAACGTTGGGGCACCTGACATCGGGTGGTCCGAGAAAGCAGGTACCTTAAAGGGTCCGTTCTTATGACCTCGCCCAACGGTAAAGGAGGAGGTCCCCTAGAAGGACTGGGTCCCGAGCTTGGGTGCAGCGGACGTAGACGACGTGACGACCGTCTGAAAAGTGGCGACTCGGTGCTCCCTTCGGGAGGATATATTGCCTTCGTATCTTACGCGACAACACAAACAGACGGCAGAAAGTGAGTTGCCATAAAGACACTCCCAGTGAGTATGATAGCACACCCCAACTTCCACAAATAAGGGAAACCAAAAGATATCGCACGTTAACACACTTATATCTCGTTATATAAATGGGGGAGACGTTGACTTCCCGTGAAAAAAAAAACCATATTCCTGTCGAACTTGTCGGATCACACAGGAAAATCACTTGTATCCCTGTACAGAAACTCCCGGTGTTTGGAACCGCACCTCAACGACCTAATGGCTCAAACGTGTGTAAACGGAAATAATCTAAGGCAGGACAAAAGTTTCACCAAAGTACTTCCAAGTTACCCGATGCCTCGAATGCCTCGGTTCGTAAGGGGAAAGTAACATAGGAAAGACGGTCCGAGTGTCACCATAATAGGACGCCAAAGACAAACGTAAAAAGTCCATACATAGCGCCCTCTGCGAACATCTCTATGGGTAAGATCAAGTCACAGGCGAGGGATCTTCACTGAAAGGCTCTTCCCTAATACCCACAAGATCTGGTTCCAAGGACTTGGCACCTTGATTACTGTAAATCCCGATCTGTCAGAAATAAGACCCCCCCGTAGACCCCAACCTCCCCGTCCATCTGCAGAGCGAGCCGACTTCTGGTGAGAGTCTCGACACAGTCAGGGCGCTCCAGGACCTCCAACATCAGACGGTCTTTTTCGGATGTCCTCTGGTCGTGTCGTCGTTCCGGTCCGGACCGAGTCACCCCGTCCCCGGGTCCCTCGAGGAAGGAGGAGGTACAAACAGGGTACTCCTACCCCCGTTTTCAAGTGAGCGTTATACCCTGCTTCCACGCCAGTAGGACGGTGGTAGCAGGGTTGGCCTTTGGAGACTCTACGAAGACGTGCGAGAGGTTGGTGGGACGTACCTCTGTGTCGGTACGTCTTGCGCGGCTCGGTCGGCCCTGGACGCCAGCCGTCTTTCACCCTTTGGTCCGTCGGCTCAACCTAAGGAACATAAACCATTTTGACGTTATATTCTCCTCTCCGTTCAACGGTCGTATACAAAGAGGTTAAGTCGAACGAATCTCGTTTATGTGAAACTCCGGTTATTTATATATATATATATATTAGTCGTTCCTGTATACAGACACACACAACGCCGACAGAGAATATGTGTAGATCTACACATATTCTCTGTCNTCGTTCCTGTATACAGACACACACAACGCCCCTCCCCCCCACGCCCCCCCCTACCCCCCCGCACGTAACACGGTTCCCTCGGTTTGTCCCGGACGTCAGACCTCTATTTGGTCTCATTCGTACACTCAGACTAAGACACTGGTCGTAACGGGTGGTGATAAGTGTTCATCCGACTCCCGAGACCTCGGTCCCTGGATCCAAACACAGGCCCGAGTCGGCGTCCTAACGACCCAGTAAAGTAAAGTAACGTGGAGGGACATAGGGTCAAAGGAGTAGACATTGTGTCCGAAATACTCTGATTGGAGAGAGTGTCTCAAGAAACTCCTAATGACTCATCAATTCACGACATTCCGTGTGTTCTATCACGGACTGGTCCCGTGGCGAACCATTCCCGCCCGACGTCGTGTGGCGCCGAGAATGACGGGGCAGGTCATCCGTCACGACGGAAGGGAATCCTTTCCCTGCGCCTACGTCTTTCCAGTTCGTGCAGCGGGTCGCAGTAAACGAATCAAAGTCTTCGCACTATGGAGTTTGAGTCCGTCTCAGGAGCCCGAAAGATGAATAGTTCTACTGAGGCAAGATTCCGTCCCTCGGGTTCCGACAGAGGCGAAGTGTACTGAAGAGTCGTCACTTCCCCGACTCCTCGTAGGACTTATCGACATAAGGGTAGAAGGAGACGTCCTTCACTAGAGGTACGACAGGGGTCAATGTTTCAGGGTTTGTGGAGCGAGGACTAAAACTAAGATAAAAGAAAAATGAAATATCAGAAAGTCACTGGATTGCTTTCTTGACAGAATTAACATCATTGATGCGAAACAATATATTCGTTTTCGTATATTTGTACAGCATTTTAGTTGACGAATTTTTTATAGTTCTCATCCGAATAACCTTTACCCCACCGACTGGCTCAATTCACTTGATCTGTTAAGGAAGAAGGTGTGAATGACTCCTGAACGACGACACCAACGACAATAAAGGAACCCGAATAGTTTGACAGGGTTGTTGAAGACGTCCTTCTGAAAGACCATAATAAAATCGTTTCACGGGACCCGCCCCCCACTCCCACACGTCACCGCTAGGGTCGCAAACTTTCATTGACTCCTTTTCCTCCCTCACTACCGTAACTATTTAAGGTACACTTAAAACGTTCTGCTTACCTTAGAAACCTGGACTACTAAAAACTTTTGGCAAACGCTCTGTATTAATATGAGGGTACCTTTCATAAACTCACCCCGGTTAGAAAGTGACGTCTTTTAGGTTCCTCTTTTAGTCCCCCGGAAACCCGATGTATTTCCGACTGTTATTCCGGAATATTCAATTAATTTCAGTCTAAATATAGGATTTAGGGCGTAGTAAGTCGTCTGAAGGATCCCGTCAAGTTCGAAAGAATGGGTCCTTGAACCGGTGCGGTCAACACAAAGTGAATTGTGACTTAGAATCGACGGACTTTTTGTTTTCGTTAGTACACCCCCGAAAACACCGCCTGGAGGAACCTTTTGGCACTGTTGAGGGAGGTGTTGTCCCCAAGGTCCTCGTTCTCGAAAGACTTGGAAACATGACAAACTTGAGCCCAAGAATTGAACCCAGAGAACGACAAGTGGAGTCGCAAATAGAGGTGCGTCCGGAAAGAGACAAACAAAATATTCCTTCTCTGGATGTCAACCAGGGTCCGTCACGTCTTCTCTTTGTCAGGAAAGACACCCCTGTGACGTCAGGAGGTGCGGACGTGGACCTCGTCCCGTCCAGGACCGGCCGGGAGGTCTGCTCCCCGTAGAGGACAGGGGGTCCGGGTCCAGTGGCAGCAGACATAAGGCGCCATGGGTGTCAACTGGGCTACCGAGGTTTCAGAAAGACGCACGGGGGTGGCACGGGCACTACGGAGGTCGTCCCTTCGGCACTGGGTCAGGGCGGCGACTCCCTCAGACGAGTCCAGTGTCCCCTCGTGTGGGTTCGTGGGAGTCGGGGGTCGAAGAATTTCCCTTCCGTTTCTCCCTCCCCGCTCAAGGGTGCCGGCAGGGAAGAGAGCGGAGTGGACTCGCCGGGCGGTGTCGGTCGTCGTCAGGGGCTCGACGCCCGCCGGGGCACACTTGTGCGCCTCGAGGTCCCCTCGAGGCCTCGGGGGGACGCGGTCGGGGAAACCTTTTCGGCCCGATTCGGGAAGTCTCGGGAAGTGCCTTCGTCAAGAAATAGACCACCCAGTCACGTCTCTGAGGTCCCGGGCCGCCGGGTAATCGTAGTGGACCCCGACTTTGAGGGTTCTAGTTTCTCTGGAGCCTCCCACTCCGACCTCTGTGCGAAGACACCCAAGTCGACGATGACGACGATGTCACAGGAGGTCCTTTACGACGAGAGTAGTCGTGACACTGGGGTCCAAAACACGTGGGAGAGTCTCGGTGCTTGTCAGAATGGATCTCGACAAATGTGGACCTCTCGAGTTGCAAACGGGATGGTGCGTTTATATATACAGTATACATAGTATCTATATGTACCAGATACGTGCTATACATATATACATGAATGTACTAGGTATATATATGGATACTATGTATAGATATAGACACACACACATATATATATCTGTCTAGACAAGATATATATCTATGTATATCTGGATACAGTATATATTGTATACCATATATATTGTGTCTAGATACTACATTTCTAGATACTACAATAGTATATAGATACTATATCTAGAGGTTATATATACATAAGTCTAAATATATCTCTCTCTAGATACTATATATAGATATTATATCCAGATATAATATGTAATACATATAATATTGTCCAGATATTCATATACATAGTATATATAATATATGTATATAGTAGAATATATATATTTTATATATGTTTATATGATATGTACATATTTCTATATATTTTATCCGGACGTTCGTTGGGAGTGGTTCATTTGTGAAAGAGGAACCATTATGTCGTTTTGAAAGAGATCGACGAAACGGAAGGTATATCTCACGAAAAATGTCTTTGACTATAACGAGTCTCTTTATGTGAATATGAAAGTCTTTCGTGGTATTTATATAATAAACGTTCTTAAATGGGAACTCCTTCTCACACTACAATCTTTAGCTTACAAAGATGTACAGAACTAAAGTACTCTAAGATCCTATGCAGAAAGAGAAAGAGTACCTATTAAACTGTATAATTATTTTGACTTTTATAGTGAAATCTTATCTCAAAGGATCCTCTTTTGTCCTCCGGACTGACATCCTTGTTTCGTTTGAAAAAAAAAAAAAAGGACAGTTAAGGGTAATGTACTTGACGTACATTTTTTTTTTTTTTTTTCGACTTAGATTGGTGAGGTAGAACGACTAAGACCAAGGACTAAATGTCCTCCAAGGACATAATCTCTTTAAAATTTCTGTACCTAACAGGTGTGGGACGAAGTCACAACCCTATCGAGGGGTCCATACTAAACGAATGTTTGCAGATTGTATACAAGGCCAGTTGTTTCGGGTCAGTTGAAAGAGGCCGAGGGGGTTCGATGTAGCTCTTTTCCACAGAGTCCTAGCTATGACCGTGTGGACGGGTTCCGTATCCCCGACAAGGGACCTTTATAGTCATTCCACTGCTATTTGACTTATCCTAACATCATAGTCCGTTTGAAATTCATAATGACCGGTAGACGGTTAATTCTGACGGAGGTAAGTAAGTGACTCGGAGTGTTCCTGAGGTACTTCGGAGGGGCACTCCGTGTGAAAAGTATAGTGGTACTAGGTTTCTGCCTTTGTCTCCTTTACTGAATGTTTTTCGATGTCTCGAGCTTTCTTTGTCTTAGCCCAATTTTGGGCGTAACGGACGGCGAGTTGAGGAGCCCCCAGAGGTGACAGTAGGTCACACCCCTCTACCAGAAAAGACGGACCTACTTTCGGAGACCCCCACCAAAGACAGAGTCCCGAGTACAAAAAGACAAAACCTTTAAGCGACTACTTAAGAGATGGAAATGTAGGACCTGAACTACCTTAAATTCGGGTTTGGTAGACGATCTAAAGAGTGAGACTTGACTATGATACTCAGGAGAGTTCCCGTATTGTCTGGCCGACTGTAAGAGTTTATGTGGGTATTAAAGGTGCGGAACGTAATATGCAAACGTGATAAAGGAAACTTTCCTTACGAGAAGAAGAGAAAGATGTTTTTTTTTCTTTTTTGAAAGAGGTAAGTCGAGTTTTCGACGACGAAGATATTTCGAAGTGTACTCGATAAAATTTTTTTTTTTTTTTAACTCTGTATAAACTGTGTCTATAATACGGGTACCTGTCTCCTCGGACCGCCGTCAAGACAGGGACCTCAACGTCCCTCAGCCTGTACTGACTCACTGATTATGTCGTTGTTTTGCGTGCACAGCTAAACTCTGTAAACGTGTGTACCAGTGATGTCGCCGTCAATCGTTGGGACAGCACGACGCACCAATAGCAGAGAAAAAGACGCCAACTTTACTAATTTAAACTGAGGCTACGATACTGTGCCCGAGATAAGCGGTGCGACACGTGACCCAGAGATCTTGAATAAATGATGAGTAACGTTCAACCATGGGAATTTGTTGTAGGGAGGGTAGGAGGGCGGAAGTTCGGGTACAGTTGTGGTAAAATGAGCGACAAAAATACTCAAAATAAGAAAATCTCAGACATACTTTAACTAATGAGTTAAACGGAAACAAACTCAATAGAGTCAATCATATCGTAGGAACTTCGGGTAGGTACAACAGTGTTTACCGTCCTGGAGGAAAGAGTACCGACTTGTTATAAGGTCTCTCTCTCTCTCTCTCTCTCTCTCTGACATGTACACGAAAAAACGATGATTAAAGGAAGAGAAACTAAAACAACGGACGAGAGAAGGTGGGAAAGCGAAATTTCGGAGACGGACTCGTGGCAATGAGCCTGTAGACGGGCAGAGGGGGACGTGGCATCACAGAACTCTCGGCACACAGGTTGCGTGTGAAAGAGTGGGAGGTATCCTGGACGTGTTACCGAAGAGGGATAAACCAAAAAAGTTTTTATGGAAATTTAAATTCATATTGAATGTATGTCTCTTTGCGTAGTTTACATTCATAAATCGCTATTTAAAAGTGTTTTACTTGTGTAGTGACGTACGCACGATTCAGTGAAGTCAGCACAGGCTGAGAAAAGCTGGGGTACCTGATTATCGGACAGTCCGAGGAGACAGGGGCCGTAAGGGGTCCGTTCTTAGGAACCTCCCCAAACGGTGCGGGAGTGGGTCCCCTAGAAGGGTTGGGTCCCTAGTTTGGACACAGAAAGTGTAGAGAACGTAACCGTCGACCCAAGAAATGGTGATTGCGGTAGACCTTCGGGTTGTGTGGTGGGCATCACCTATTTTAATAATGGTCGGTAGGTCTTCGGACGATATAGTCCTAGAGGGTTATTCCCTCGAAGGACTCACGATGGTACATGCAAAGCGGACGGAAACTTGAAGAGCGTACCTTTGTGCGTCAGACATACAGACCCAAGAAGGGACGTTGAGCCGTGACACTCTCGGTGGTAGAGACGTACCGTCACAAAACAATCGGCAACACATGGTCACACTACGACGTCCCATGCCTACGTGGCAGCCCCTGGGGAGGTGAGGGGACGAGCACCTGTGAACCCAACGAAAGACAAACCCCGGCACCACTTGTCGTTACGACGGTCGTAGGAACACGCACGGGAGCGACGAGTGCCCTTTCGTGGAGAAGACCACACATAGATCCTACGTCAACTCCGGATACCACGTGTGTACAAGTCACAATCAGCTATGCCTGTCAAAAAGTTTCACTAACAAGAGTTGAGGGTTGTCACTACTCTCAATTTTGACAAGTTATTATAGAAACATTTTAGGACCCTAGGACTTAAAATCGGTAAGAAAAGCACATATCGTCGTAATGTGGTACCAAAATTAAAGTGAAGGATCACTTGTCACTCTGCCTTGTAAAAAGACGCCCGAGTCGAGAAACTCCACGGATAAGTGAGGAGAGCGGATATAAACGTAGAACGACAGAAAGAAAAAGGACGACTGAAAGTCTTTAAGAAATATGTAATATGAAAGTTTGTGAGGTTCAAAGTACACAACATTTATGAAATGGGGTCAGATACCAAAGGACTACAATTTGACTTCAAAATTCTAAAAATACTTGACCTCAAGGATTAGAATTACGTTAATTACATAGGTAGAAAAGTAAGTACCAAGTAAATATCAAAGTAAACTAAGGATTTTTTCTTTAGTAACACTTGGTGTGTCAATATAAATATTATCAAAAGGTCAAAAGAAGATGGTCATTAGTTTTTCCCCTCGCTGTGTGTGTGACACACACACAGACACACACACACACACACATGTGGAAAGGGTACACGAAATAGGTGCTGGTTTGTGTGAATGACTAGACGTCACGGCGGAGGTAGTCTCGGCTCACGGGTACACACTACCCGTGAACAGTGAGAGACAAGACGAGTTAATCGAGTAAAAAGGAAGACGACTGAGACGAGAAAACTAGGACGTTAAAATCAAATTCAAAATTACGAGTCATCACATACTAGAGGTCGAAACGTTCTAAAATGCTGATAAGGACTCGACGTTTGTCTTGGGTAGAAGGAGTTTTGACTTGCGTTCATCTTCTTTATTTACCATTCTTCTTTATTTGTCATTTTATTTATAATGACAAGCATGTTACTATTCTCGACACCTCTATTTGTGTCCGTCCCCAGTCTAGCACCAACCAGGTGGCTGACCCCTACAAAGGATGCCCTGTGAAATTCTTTACGAGAGGTCCCTCTGCTGTGACCCCGAAGGTTATGTTCTCCTCTCACTCCGGACTCGGCACCCTGTCCTGGTCCCTTCCTCCCTCCGACCTCCCTCCCGTCTCCGGTACCGGACCCCCGTAGTCACTCCTTCTCGCTGGGCTCGCTCTGACCTCTCCCCAGCCGTCCCGGCCGAGCCCCTTAGGACAGAGTAAGATCGTGGCTTGTTTGTCGTTTGCAAAAAAGTTTCCTTTTTAACCGTTACGAATAATTTTTTTTTAGAGTATAAATTGAGTCATCTGGGTAAATACCTTTATATAAGGTCCTTTGCATAAGGTGGGATCCGGGATGTCACTAATTTGTAAGGGTGAGAGGTTTTTAAGGGATAGGGTAGAGGGGTAGGGATAATAGCAGGGAGAAGGTTCTCCTCCTTGTCTGGGTGAACCAAAGTTTCCTTGTTGTTAGACGATCCAGTGTGAGAAGCTCCAGACGTAGGACTGGGTCACGGAGTGGCACTGGGGGTGGGACCGGAGGGGCGGGAAGGAGCGACCCCCGGGAGGACGACGACTCCGGTCGCAGAGACGTGAAAGACTGGGTACGAGGGACAGGGGAGTAGACGGTGGGTAAACCAATAGAGAGGGGATAACGGACACACAAGTTAACGATTCGACACAGGGTGAGAAACGTTGGGTCACCTGACATCGGGTGCTCCAAGGAGACAGGTCCCCTAAAAGGGACGTTGGTATTGACCCCACCCAATAGTGAAAGATTGAGGTCCACTAGAAGGGTTACCTCCCTGGTTTAGGTTCGGAAGACGTAACGTACGACTCACGATTCAGCGGAGTCACCACAGCTGAGAAACGCTGGGATACTTGGCATCGGGTGGTTCGAGGACACAGGCACCCTAAGAGGTCCGTTCTCATGACCTCACTCAACGGTGCGGGAGGAGGTCCTCTGGAAGGGCTGGGTCCCTAGTTTGGGCTCAGAGGACGTAACCGTCCGCCCAAGAAATGGTGACTCGGTGGTCCCTCTGGGAGAGGAGAGCATACTGGAAGGTAAAGAGGACGAGACGGTTGAGGAAGGGAAACTGGTAAGTGGAGTGAGTCTTAAGTAGGTGGTAATTTCTTTGTTTCGTTTTGGGGGGAAGGGACAAGAGAGAACTGGGAGACTCGGTCGCAAGGAGGTCTCACTAAGAGGTGGGGATGACTAATGGAGGAGTGCGGGTAAGTAAGGGTGCGCAGGGTGGCAGAGAGAGAGGAGGGTCGGACGTAAACTTTTGAGAGACCTTTTGTAAAGGCTACAGGAGTGACAATGACGCAGAAAGTTTTTTAGGTCGGAGGACGACACCCAGACGAAATCCCCACCGGAACTAGAGTCCTTCGCTTACGTCTTTCGGTGGGTCCTTCGCACTTTCCACCCAGGACTTACAAAATACTAGGAGGGACATTACTCCGGAATTAATATTGAAAGAAAACGTGACGAGAACCACCTCTACAAGATTCGGCAAAAATTTTCTTGTAAACGTTATGGAATCAAACCTAATTAAGGTGCACATGTAGAATCTTTTTCTTTTTGTACTCCCAGGTTCATTACCCAGTTGTTGGTTGCTGGACACTAATCCTTTCCTTTCAACGACTCATATCCGTCCTCCTCCTAAGATATCTCCCCCTTCCGTCTGTTGAAGGTCCTGCATTGACCTGCAGCCGACCTCAGGTGGGTTACTGTCTTGTCTCGTGCCTGTTGTCCCTGTTGACTTCTGTGCGAAAAGAGCACGCGCTAAGTGAGATTCCTAGATGTCCTTCGACCTTATCCGCACGCGGACGCAAAGGAACTCCCAACCCCCTCCCGACAGAGTAGAAACAAGAACGGATTGATTCCTGAGGTAGAAGTACTTAGACCCGTTTATCTGACAAATTATTTTACCTTTTGGTTTTTTTTTTTTTTTCATAAGCGGGTCCGTTCTCTACGGTGGAAGATAAGTAAGGACTACGTAGGTCAAAGAGTTGCGTCGGCCGGTTCGACGCCCTATTTCATGTGTCTCATTTTAATATGTCTGAACGTTTTTAAGACTAAACTTAAGTCCCATAATTATCGTCTTCCTTACAAGAAGACCCTCATTAGATTCACAATATAAATGGAAACCAACCGCTTATAAACGTCGCTCCTTAAAGTTTACGTTTATAAAATTTTCGTATCACACAACCATCTCTCTGTGACACCCGTGAAGACAAAAGGAATTTTTTTCCAAAAAGAACTGAAAAATAACCTTAGGATTACTCTGGTATTAATGCTGTCGTTGGCCCGCCCCCCACCCCTTTACGTCGACAATTTTCGGACCACAATGACATATATATCAGGAACGTGATTTAATTTTTTTTTTTTTTAGACTTCGGTAAGATTCCCCCTTTTTTCGTACTAAATCGTTTCATTTACAACTTGTGAAATATAGGACCCACGCGTATCTAAAAAGAAAATTTACATCTAAAGACTTTAAACCACCAGGACAGAGAAGTAAAAGAAAGGTAAGATTAATCAACTGTTACGTTTTTTTTTTTTTTTAGAACTTTTTTGCGGTCGGAAACAAAAACAGGGTAGGTGTACATAGGTCGGAGGGATTTAGATCACAATACTACAATACTAATACTTTGATTTGTGAAGGTCTCCGATTTCTAAGGTAATAGAGGGTACGTCTTCGCGACCTACAGACACGTACCTCTGACACATAGAAAATTGTACTTTACACCTGCTCCCTTCCCCATGGACAATTGTCTCCTGAACACTAGTGTTCATGAAGGGACCACAAAGTCTGCCATTTCGTAGACGGATGTTAAGACCTCTGGGTCCAAGTTAGGGACCCAGTCCTTCTAGAAGACCTCTTCCTTTACCGTGGGGTGAGGTCCTGAGAACGGGCCTTTTAGGGTACCTGCCTCCTCGGACCATCCGATGTCAGGTACCCCAGCGATTCTCAGTCCGTGCTGACTCGCTGCAGTGAAAGTGAAAGTGAACACTAGTGTCCCTGAAAGAGGAAGACCCAGTTTCGTCTATAGCCGGAAAGACGATGTGATCTGGTTCCCTTCGGAACACAGGGAACTTCTTTCTTGGCATTAGTTAACCTACGTTGAGTAATTTTTTTTTTTAAATGGTCAAGGGTTCACCGTGAGATTAAGAAGACCAGTACGGGACCTGGATCTAAGTTCGTTTACTTACAAAATCTTGTTCCTCCTACAAGTCTCCTCTCTGATTCGTTTCCACGAGTCTGACTGCCCGGCACTTGTCCCGAACGAGTGATCTATCTGTACAAGTTGGTCTTCGACCCCACGACGACGACGACCGCCACCACCAAATCAGTGATTCAACCCAGACTGAGAACGTTGGGGTTCATGGTACCGGGTGGTGCGAGGAGACCGGCACTCTAAAGGGTCCGTCCTTATGACCTCACCCAACAGAAGAGGAAGAGGTTCTTCAGTCCCATCTCTACTAGATTGGGCTTAGGAGGAGAAAAGGAAGGAGACTAACCCTCTTACTTCGAGACACTCAATCGTGTTGTCACCCCCTTTGTGGGTGGTCGCTTCTTCTCACTCCGAAGGTTCGTACCTGTGTCTAAGTGCCCTCGGACTGCACGAGGGCTCGAAGTGGGTCGTGAAGGAGTGCCCGTAGCGGAGTTCGGACTCGGGGGACGTACCCTTAGCCTCGGAAGTCCTGTGTCAACCCTACTCGTGACTTTGGGGGGAAGGTAGAGTGACATGGGACTCTATCCTCCTGTAGAGACAGTGCCGACGACGACGACGACTCGGCGAAGTCAGCACAGGCTGAGACACGCTGGGGTCTCTGCCGTCGGGTGGTCCGAGGGGGCAGGGACCCTAAGAGGTCCGTTCTTGTGACCTCACCCCACGGTAACGGAAGAGGTTACTCCCTTTCATTTTCCACTTTCACTTCAGCGAGTCAGCACAGACTGAGAATCGGTGGGACACCTGACGTCGGTCGGTCCGAGGAGGCAGGTGCCCTAAGAGGTCCGTCCTCGCGACCTCACCCACGGTAGCGGAAGAGACACCGATTAATTGATGTAAATACAGAGTTTACGACTAATTACACTCAGAGCCTATGTTGGTGGGTCAGTGGAAAGTCTATCTATAGAATCTTCGGATTTCAAGAGTCGGGACCCTCTCGACTTAACGGTAGTGAAGGTCTTAAATGTTTCACAACATTTTGTCACACGAGACTCAAACCACTGATACAGACGAATATACTGTCTACTTATTAGGTTCGGACTCCTCGGTCGATAACAGTCTCTCGACAATAGATCATCATTTGTTGTGCTCTCTCCATGGAAGTCCTACTCCACTCCAGTACAATCTTCAGACCTCGAATTACTTCTCCTATTTTTCAACGAAAAGTGTATAAATTAAAGGGTCACAGAGTCTGTCATCTCTGGACGCAAGTTAGGGACCCAACCCTTCTAGGGGACCTCTTCCCTTACCGTTGGGTGAGGTCATAAGAACGGACGTCTTAGGGTACTTGTCTCCTCGGACCATCCGATATCAGGTACCTCAACGTTTCTCAGTCTGTGTTGACTCGCTGATTGTGAAGCGTATAACTGATTAACATCTGTCACAATAAATAAAACTCTACGAATTTATTCAGATAAACTATTTGCGTCGTCTAAGTAAAAATTACCTAATGACGGTCATAATAAGTCTAAGACTGTGGAGGTCGGGGTGTTGTCGAGGGTTAAGACCATATGTAAAGAAAGGGTGGGTTCTTAGAAGTCAAGTCAACGAGTCAGTACAGGCTGAGAAACGCTGGGGCACCTGCCGTCGTATGGTCCGGAGGGACAGGTAGTGGTTGAGGTCCTCGAACGAGTTGAGTACAGGTAGCGCAGTCACTACGGTAGGTTGGTAGTCGAGTCGAAACAGAAGTTCGTAGGAGACACGTAGAGGGCACTCGGGGGAACAGAGTCGAGTTCAACGGTATTATTTTGAGGTATCTGACCCGTCGAATTTGTTATCCATACGTAAAAGAGCGTCAAGGCCCCCCGAGTCTTCAAACTCCAGTTTCACCGTTGTCCCAACCACAGACGCTCTGGAGGAGACGACCCGATATCGACCGAGGAGAGAACGACCCAGGAGTGCACCTGACAGGAACCACGGACACAAACCTTTCTCGTGGGAGAAGGAGGGGACTCGGATGACTTAGTCCTAGGAGGGATTACTGGAGTAAATCGGAACTTTCACTTTCACAATCAACGAGTCAGTACAGTCCGACAAACACTGGGGTACCTGACATCGGACGGTCCGAGTCTCGAGACAGGTACCCTAAGAGGCCCGTTCTTGTCCCTCACCCAACGGTATGGGAGGGTACCCCTAGAAGGGCTGGGTCCCTAGAGGACCTTAGAGGACGGAATGTCTATCTAAAAATTGACAGACTTGAATGGAGGATTTACGGGACAATGGGTATAATCGGTATAAAGTCCAACCTTGAAGTTTACAATTAAACCCTCTCCCCGTGTTAAATCAGGTGTCGTGGGGGAGGTTTATTACGTGTCTAACATAGGTACAGAACTACTGATGTTTAAGGAAGGAATTCCTTTACGAGTGTGAGGGGTTTACCACGGTTGTAGTGGGACTTTCGTCCGTGGGTCGTGTTGGGTCTACGCGGCTGTTTGGCGGAAGTCGAGGTTGTCTTGCACACGATCAGCCGCGAGTCTACAGAGACGTCAACGGGCAGCGGGGCCGAGTGGAGAGACGAAAGTTTTGCCGTGGGGAGTCTGCCACGAAGACTAATGTTTGGACAGACCGAGGGTTCAGTGTCTTGTCGTCGTTTAACATTGATTAGTCACAAAATGCCGGTATTAATTTGGTGTGTGAATGTTTATTTTACGTTGTGAATTTTACCTCAGGGTCAAAGAGTTTCGACGTAATTATAAATATTTTGCTAATGACGTCTGTCCGTGTAAGAAAATGACGAATAACCCCGTGTGTCATACGTGCGTCCCCGTCATTTAAGAATTAACAGTAGCTGCGACTTCTGGTGCCAAGGAACCAGGGTGTCGGGACAGGACTGTTGAAGGGTGGAAAGCTCCGGACAAAATACCTCTTCGAAGACCAGAAGAAGTGAAGGAATGGAAAGATAAGGGTTCTCTACGATGGAATTCTCAGCGGGAACTCTCGTGCGACCTCCTTAATACTAGCAGGGAATGTTGGGGTACCTTATGCACTTTACTTTACCAAGTGGGAACCGAGTCCCTCCGAGGAGACACTTAAGACGTCGAGTCTACTTCTGTTAAAGAGAGGGAGTTACGGGGGGGGGTATCGACAAAGGTGGTCTGGTGGTGGTAGCAGAGAATAATCGGTTATATTCTGAACATTAAAGAGTTGCCTTAAAAACAACCCCATTTTTAGTGCATGAATATGTTACCTCCACCCTTAACTAAATGTACCGCTATCGTACGCGAGATTTCGCTATGTCATAAAATCTTTGTCAGTAATCGGGTTTTCCTTTAAAATTTGCCATTGTCACTTGATTGGGGTGGTCGACCGTCGTCTCGGTTCTGCCCTGTCGTGAGCACCGGTTCAAGTGTAGGTAGACTCGAGACTCTGCGGTGTTAGAGTCGGGGACACCTCCAAGTCCAAGGAAAATATGAACCGTCCTACAATAAAGGACTACCTGTGTCTCATTCTTTTACCAAAACCCCCTTCGTGAGTGTCCCGAGGTTGTCATAGTTTACCGAAGAGTGTTTTATAGACTACTGGATTGACCTTTAAGTAGTCTTCACATGTCTAATATAAATGAAGCACTTTTACAAGAAAAGTATCTTAATACACGATCCATCCCCCTGGACACCCCGATAGGTCAGATTTAGAAGGTAATATCTACTTTCGTGGTTCCGTTTCGCTTCAATCAACAGGCACCAACTAGGTAATATGCGAGTCTTTTTTTCAACCGTCTTGCCTTTTCGTAGGAACAGAGACGCATCTGCCTAAGTCGCTCTTGAACGTACGTACACATGAATTATCTTTGACGACTGTCACCCGAAGGGACCACCGAGTCTACCATTTCTTGGACGGACGTTACGCCCTCAGGACTTAAGCTAGGGACCCAGTCCTTCTAGGGGACCTCCTCCCGTACCGTTGGGTGAGGTCATAAGAACGGACCCTTTGGAGTACCTGTCTCCTCGGACCGTCCGATATCAGGTACCCACGCGTCTCTCAGCCTGTGCTGACTCACTAGTTTGCGTGCGTGACTGTTGCCGTCACCTCTTCCGCTCTCTTTTCCGCTAGGGCCGCTTAGATTACGTGCTGTTGGCACACGACACTCGAGTCTCGCGGCGTTGGCTGTAGAGGAGGTATGCGAAGAATGTAGACCGACACCTCCGACTGTACGGGTGGCAATCTCAGGAGGACACCTGGACTCTAAAAATAGTGGTGCCTTTGAGTCCATCATACGCTTATTGACACGTATGTCTTACTTCTAAATCGAGTAAGAATGCCGTCGTACTTAAGCTACCAGTCGTATAGGTGCTCACTCTGTTCTGTTCGTCTAACTAACCCTTCTTCGACTCCCTTTGACCTCTCGAGACCACAGATCAGGTAGGCGGATTCTCTTCTTTCGTTCTCCCACGTTTCCTACCCTCCCCGACCCCTCGACCCTGTAAACTCCTAACACACCGTCTTTGTGCTCTCTCCTAAATATTCTCTTTCAGTCTCTCCACGGCTTTTTCTTGGAAAGGAAGAACCAGTAAGTCCTATCCGACTACCTGTAGACAAGCTACTTATTCTTTATAGTTTAAGGAAGATTCGTTCGTTTCAACTTTCTTCTAGTCATCGCTAAATTCATCGTTAGACAAAGTCCTCTTCTTGTGCCGTGAACCCCAGTCCTTCTGTCCCGTCACATCGTGTGTAGAAAATTGTCTGGCAGCTTAGCGACGTACACGAACTCTTTTGGTAATTTTCACTCACAGCCTTAGAAAGATGCATTTCGTTCCTATTGTATGAAAGGTCCTCATGAATGTTCTTAACACAGACTGTATTTACACCGTCCATAAGTTCTGGATCATGTACCTTCTTGATTCCCCCCTAAGAGACACCGACCTTTGAATGTTAATATTTACCTTACAGGAGTTAACGGGTTCAGGTCAGACTTGTAAGACCCTTTAGGAGTTTCCTACCCTGAAGGTGGTGGGACGAGGGTGGGTCGAAGACGTGGTCAAAGAAGAACCGTCATAACTTTGAGTCTTAGGGAGAACGTCGGGCGTTTTACGGACGACTCCCAGTTAATCCTCCTGCTAGCGAACACCTTTGTTGTCCAGTGTTCCGGACCTCCCTAGACCCCTCTGTTACACCCAGAGAGGGAAGTAGAGGAAGGAAGACGGGTGTCACAAATAAAGGAAGTCTCTGCGGCTCGTGAACCACGTCTCAACTCTCTTTCGTCACGCGCGTCCTGAGAGTCAGTTCTGGACGACCGAGGAGGACCGTTTTAAGACTCGGAGCGACTCCGTAGTTACGGAGTCGACCATAAATGTTGTAGTGAACTATAAGTGGTGTTGCAGTAGACATTTTACATGAGTCGATTCCAAAACGGTGTCCCCTGGACTTTAAGCTTGTATTCTTCTCTTTACGGTCCTCTGGTTGTGGATTTTCCTGGACCGAAAGTCTTTCCTTAATAGACCCTTGGTACACGGGTGAAAGGTTACCTGTCACTCGTGGGTCCTTACTAGACCTCCCTACACACGTTAAAATGTGATCTCAAACCGCCTATTACACCCGTCCCTACACCGATTCCTGTGTCTGAGCGGCCGAGAGTACTAAATCTTTTTTTTTTTTTGTTACGACCTTAAATTTTTAAAAAGAAATGGATAAATAAAAGAACGTGATACTAAAATATCAGAACTTTTACCACTAAAGAAATTTAGTGACTACTTGATATATTATGAATCTAAAATGAGATGTCTAAGGGAGCAACAGTTTAGACTAGGGACGTATACACAAATCCGCCAGGACTATGTGGAGTTTATCTTAGGAATATATCGAATTGTAACATATGTCCATCGCACTAACCCACCCTAAAAGTCGCAACCTTCTTTTAGATACTGTTTGGGTCTGTCGTATAATTTTTCGTCTCTGTAGTGAAACGGTTGTTTCCAGGTAGATCAGTTTCGATACCAAAAAGGGTATCAGTAATACCTCCACTCTCAACCTGGCATTTCTTCCGAATCGTGGTCTCTTAACCGCGAAAACTTAACACCACGACCTCTCCTGAAAACTCTCAAGGAACCTTTCGTTCCTCTAGTCTGGTCAGTTAGAATTTACCTCCCTAACTACGACTTCGAGGTTATGAAACCGGTGGACTACACTTTTCGGCTGAGTGACTCCTTCCAGGGATTACGACCCTTTCTAACTCCCGTTCTCCTCTTCCCTCTCTGTCTCCTACTCTACGAACCTACCGTAGTGACTGAGTTACCTGCACTCAAACTCGTTCGAGGTCCTCTGTCTCTTCGCGTCCCTTCGGACCGCTCGACGTCAGGTACCCCAGTGTCTCTCAGTCTGTGCTGAACCACTGACTTGTTCTTGTTGTCGTTGCTATTTATGGTGCTCTCCTATGAAAATCCACTAGTGGGAGTCTACGGGATGAGGGGGGCGGATAGTGCACTGTGTTTTTTTCGTCGGACACCTGAGGGATTCGTCGGTGACCCTTGGTACTCTCCCGGTCAGAGGTGCGGTGATCCGACGGCAGGTAGGACTCTCTCCCGGGCGCGACTCGTCTAGGGTAAGTCGGAAAAGACCACAGGGGTCACCAAGGGACGTTTGGGTGGCCCCGCAGGTGTCCGGGGTCGGGGAGGCGCTCGGAAGTAGTCCTTGGTAGGACTGAGTAGAGCAAGAGGGCTCAAAATGGTCGGTACGCCGACGAGAGAACCCGGGTGGAGGGTAGCGACTTGATCATTGACACTCAAGACAAGAACGGACTTCTGTGTCGATGCAGATATAGATATAGGCAGATAGAGAGAGAAAGATTTACATTTTAAAAAGCTATCACTTTCATTCGTATCACAAACGATAATTTTGAATTCTACTCCATCTTGTATTTTCAGCCCAAAGGTGTACGTGTGTTTTGTCCATAAATCCTTCTAGTATGACACCCCTTTTAGGACGTGGAACAAAGAAGAGACCCTTACCGTGGTGTCCACCAAAATATTAAGACACACGACTACGTACGAATATAGAGACAAAACTAAAGACCAAGGAAACCAAACTACGAATAAGTCTGTTAAACAAATCGAAGACCGAGGCGGCAAGGAAGAAGTCACAAAACGGTATAAAAAGTGAGAACCGAGGTTCAGACGTCTACTTCCGATGGTTCCGACCCAAGAATGGTGTCTTTTCGGTTAACTTTACACGTTAGGACCTGACCTAGGTCCTGAACCTTTTTTTTTGGTAACGTTCCTGAAATGACCCGGTTGTCTACTTTTTCCTTGTCCGATGTATCTATTGTCATAGGCACCAATTTTTGTTTGTTTGTTTTTTGTTGGAAGGGTGGGAGAGGGTGGTCCCTTTTTTTTTTCAAGCCAGTTATAAGAAATTGTCACCTTGACTTATAGGAATAATAATTTTCTTTTGTATGTGAATTCTTAAATGTCAATTTCCTCGTCTTAAAGATGTTGAGTGAGAGTTCCTCAATTGTTTTTTTCTATTTCATATTTACCATTTTGCCAGTGTTCACTATATAAACTCATCTTCCTTATATCCTTGAAAAGAACTTTGACAAGATACTCGACATTAATATGGTCTTATTTACATTTTAATTTACGGTTGAGGACTTACTTAAATTCGGTTTCCTCGCTCATTTAGTTCTGTTTGTTTTTCTCTTACTCTCTCTCTTTCCTACAAAAACAGATTACCAGGTAGAAACGGGGAACTTCAATTTTAATTCGTATAATCCTACTTTTGGGGAGTCTTCAGTAATTCATGTTCAGTAAAGTGAACCTTTTGTTTTAGTTTTCATCAACGAAAAAGATTTTGTTACGTAAAGGTTAAGAGACAGAATTTGTGATGTGTCCGGAACTAGAGACAACGTCCCTTTGCTCACTTTAAATCAACGAACTCTAAAGAGATAAGTTCTTACATATAATTTTAAATGGTCTTTCTATTACTCGTTCTAGGATTAAAGAATATTAACTTTGTTCTCTACGGTCTGTCGAGTCAAGTCTCAGGTCTGCTGTACTTTAGGAAAGATTTTAGTTGCGATCCCCTGACTTTACAGTGTGTGTGTGTGTGTGTGCGTGTGTGCGTGTGTGAGAATGAAAATTTGGGTTCTGTCAAAGTAAAAACATTCCTTACCATAGTACACCTGTCAAATACCAAAAGTCATTGTACCGTTGTAAACGATGCACATATTATCGTCGTAGATTTTACTGTATTATTTTTTTCTTAATAGACACTAATCTTCACTTGACAATTTTGATGAGACCAGTCACGGTTTTTAGTTCTCTCAAATAATAAAGTCATCGACGTCACTTTTTGGGGAGACCCGCGGATCTTTTGGATGGGGGACTCGAAAAGTGGGTAGGAGGAGTGACTGTGGCATTACCCGAAACAATTTAAGTTTCTGTCAATGCAGTCGTTAGACACCAGAGAGCACCTAAAAGGTCCGGATATTTCGTGTGTTTAATATGGGTTTATAACCGGACTTTTTAATCATTCGATATCCCAAACACAATAAAATCGGTTCGAAATGACCTCATTTTCTTTGAGTCCCTGGGATTTTGAGTCATCAAAGAAGTGACGAAATAATAAAAGAAAAAACCACCCGAGTTAAGACTATACAATTACGACAAAAAAAAGAGAGAAGAAAGAAAAAAAGAAGTAATAATGTACTGAAAATAATAAAAACAGAATGAACGAAAAGAAACTGTAGGTTCCTGTTAAAACCGTCGACAATTAATTGTACTGTAAAGAACGTGGAAATATTTTGAGACAAGAAACCGAAAACGAATCTTAACTCACTAAGTTTTTTATAGATTTCAATAGGATGTAAAGATCTTAACGGGTACTTATAGGAACTTATAATATTAGGGGCACAATGTTCAGTGTCTATGGACCGTCCGTGACTTAACTATATTAAGGTATGAACTCACACTTTGTCGTCAACTAACCTCAGTATCGAAGTCCGGTCCGGTCCATTCTTCGGACGTCACTGATTCGATGATTGAAGTGTCGATGATCTTACTTGGAGACGTCACTGACTTACTGGTTTGCGTGAACTTGTTCCTTTTCGGACTTGGACGTCGTCTAGGCGTGAATCTTCGAAACGGGAGGACACCGGTCACAGACAAACAGAAAATTTAAACTCCTATGAAAACATGAAATGTCATTTTGCGTTCATACCTTTTAGTGTAGATGTGTCGTCTTCCTCAATTCGACTTGTAGGAATATTTGTCGGTGGGGTCCTTCGGCGGAACAGAGCGTAGGGGTAGTGTTGAGGAGGTAGAGGTATTTCTTGGTAGTACGACTGAAAATGTCGTTATTTCTACGTTCCTTCATGAACGATATTTACAGTCCTGTCATCAATAAACACCGGTTTAACCACTCGGAGCAAAAGAAGTGACCTCACGACACTCCGTGCTACCATCGCGATTGATTGTGTGTCACCACAAACCTTTTTGTTTCGTATTATTTGAGCGTGCACGTGTGTGTGTGTGTGTGTTCTATTGTACCGGTTCTAAGGATGTTCGATGTTTCGAGAGATGGTTCTCTTCGGTAAGAATAAACTGAATGTCTCAGAGTCCGTCCCCCAGACCTCTGGTTGGATTGACATTGGGTACTTAGACTGCTCTACATAACGAGTGTCGAGAATAGTAAGTATAAATACACGCCCCTCGACGTCCCTCGACCCGAGGTTTCAAAAGGTATTCCAATAAATAGGTCATCCGTCTATTAATATTCATCGTTACCCCTTTGTATTGACTACTGTTTATACACAAATGAAATCTGAGGACTATGAAACTATACTGTAAAAGGTGATCTGGCAGTGAATAAAAGGCGTGAAGACTATAAAGTACAAGTATTAAATTAAGGGTGTTTGTGATCAGGACTCGAGGCTTCCAGTTTTTAGGTTCTTCCTTTTCCTCTGAACCCACTTATTTCAATAAATGTATCAATTAGTCCCCGACTTCGGGTCCTCTTTACGTTTAGCCGTACAAAGGTCTCTCCCTTGTCATCATATCAAAAACCGGTCGCAAGTGTGGGGGCCTCTGTTTGTTTTCGAGACTTAAAGAAGGGAACTTGAAGAAAACACATACACTAGAATGAGCCAAAGTCAAAAGTTCAAATATCTTTATTAGAAGACCCACTTGGTTCCAGTCTTGTCGTTGGACCCCAAATTGACGACTAGTTCGTTTGTCCTACAGGTTTATAAAGGGGTTTCGTTATTTGGTAGTCAATTACCACAGTAAGGGTGGGTGTTACGGGAGAATCTGGTTGTCCTTTACATGGAAGCAAGCGACGGGTACGCGTCCTCCTCGGTAAAATTTGTGATATATTTTTACTAGCGTAAGCCTAAAGATCAAGGTTGATTCTTTCCATTGAAAAGTCCCTTAATGTCCCAGACACAGAGGGGTCGATGAATTGAGAGAAAATGAGTCAACAATGTCCTAGGACGACCGAGGAAGTAAAATAAAATAAAAAGTTAAAAATAAAAATGAAATAAAATGAAATGTTATGACATAACCAAAACGGTATGTAATTGTACTTAGGCGGTGCCCACATGTACTCAAGGGTTAGTGTTGTCCTTCATGGTCTCTTCCTATCCTCCGACCTTAAGTCTTCTGAATCAACGACAACAATAGTAACAAAGTCAACGATTCAGTGGTAGCTAACATCGGGCGGTCCGAGGAGACAGGTACCCTAAGAGGTCCGTTCTTATGACCCCACCCGACGGTAAAGGAAGAGGTCCCCTAGAAGGGTTGGGCCCCTATCTTGAGTGCAGAGGACGTGACGGACGGAACCGTCCACTCAAGAAATGGTGACTCGGTGGACCCTTTGGAACTGAAATCAGGTTAAAGATAGAGATACACCAATAAAATGTCCAGTGAACTTTTATTACTTGTCTTAAGATTCTCCAGACTGAATTTAAGACTTGCGATAATACTAAATATTGGAGGAGTGTACTATTTTCCGAAACGACACTCAATATTCCCCACACTTTCTCAATCAACGAGTCAGTACAGATTGAGAAACACTGGGGGACCTGATATCGGGTGGTCCGAGGAGTCAGATACCGTAAGAGGTCCGTTCTTAGGACCTTATCCATCAGTAAGGGAGGAGGTCCCTAGAAGGGTTGGGTCCCTAGGTTGGGTCCAGAGGAGGTAACGTCCGTCCGAGAAATGTAAGACTCGGTGGTCCATTCCCCACAAAGTAGTTTTATTTGCCGCCACTCCTACTTCCTTTCGCCCTTTGTTTTCGGTTTTCTCCCGACCTCCGCAGCCCATTTCAGAACCCCCCAGACGTGATTCCCTGTAGATTCTCTATAGGTTGTCCGGAACCTTCCGACTGTGAGAGCACCGCGAAGCGATTGCGGACGTGTTATGTGAGTAGAGTGATTCGACACTCCCCACAAAACAGTTCTCGATATAACCAAGTGCAACCTGGTGTTTCAACTTCGAAAAGAAGAGTATATAGGTGTGGACTGTTTGATGAATTGTACACGACTCGAGAACAATACCGGAATTCAGGTCTTAGAAAAGTACAAGGATCCGGTTTAAGGGAAAAGGGGTCTAGAATCAAGACAAAAAAATTTGGGGAATGGATCTGAGTCACTTAAAGTACAAGTGTACGAGTAAAAGGATGACCCAGTAAAAGTTTAAAGAGTAACTAAATATCAATAAATATTTAAGAACTATACCTGATTAACGATGAATATTGAAGATTAATATAACTAAAATAAACGATTACCGATGTAAAATAACTTTAATGCAAAATACGAAATTTATCGTGTTCTCAAATTTTATACATTTTTGTAAATATTTAGAAAATTTTTACACCAAACAAATAAAGAAAAGAATTCATAAGGATTGGACTCCAGTTTCTATAAAATAAGACTGAAAATTTTTTTACAAAATGTATACTTGTAAAGATTAGACAGATCTTCATAACATAATTCATATTACAAAATTACATAATTCATATTACAGATGAATTACATAATTCATATTACAGATGAGAATATAACATAATTCATATTACAGAAAAGGGGTCTAGTTAGTTGACTCTCGGTGAATACTTTGTCAAATAAAAGGGGGTTGATCAAAAATCGCACTATGTAACTCGAAGGTTAGCACACAATCTGGAAAAAGACTGGGATAAGAGGATACGACCTGAGGACACGTTATAGTTTTTCGAAGTCAATGATAGGACAATTTTATATAACTACAGAGAACACACGAAGGTGAAATAATGATAAAAAGTTTTAATATAAACCATTAAAACCAGGAAACCCTCGAAGAATAATTCTTAACATCCTGGACGAAGGGACCTGAAGGGACGACTGAGTCTGTCATTTCTTAGACGGAAATCACGTCCTCTAGGTCCAAGCTAAGGACCCAACCCTTCTAGGGGACCTCCTCCTTTATCGTCGGTTGTGGTCATAAGGACGGACCTCTTAAGGTCCTTTCCCCTCGGACCGCCCGATGGTAGGCTCCCTAGCGTCTTAGCCTGTACTGACTCGCTGATTGTGAAAGTGAAAGTCGTGGACGAATAGTTCGAGGTATTTTTTATACAACCTTAAAAGTAGCCTTAATTTCAATTAAATAATCGATGAAACCTCTTTTCAGTGTGAAAATAAAGTGACAACAAAAGTGTAGGTACTTGTACCATGTAAAATAGTAAGTCAATCGGCAATAAGACGATGAATAAAGATCTATGTAATACGTAGATAAAAAGAGTGACACATAACGTCCACATATTTTATGATTGCTAAATAAAAACAACTCGTAAGTAGACCGTTGGAAGGACTTAAAAATATTTAAGGTTATCAAATAACTTAAAGACCTAAAAAAAAAGATCACCTGTTAATATACATTCTTCTCGATAGTATTCAGTCTTTTTTTCTGTTTATAGTGTATAATAGTAAATACACACCTTAAAATTTTTACTATGTTTACTTGAGTGAATGTTTTGTCTTTGTCTAAATGTCTGCGTCTTTTGTTCGCATTCCAATGGTTTCCTCTTTCCTTCTCCCTATTTGAACCTTAAACCTTAATTCTCTGTAGGTAGTGATATATATTTTGTCTAGTGGTTGCTCCTGGATGACTTATAGTGTCCTTTCGTATAAGTTGTGGAACATTATTGGATAGTACCTTTTCTTAGACTTTTTCTTGTATATATATATACATATATATGTGTGTGTGAGTGAATAGGTTTAGTGAAAAGACATGGGGATTTTGATTGTGTTGTGACATTTGGGTGATAGGAACTTATTTTACCTTTTTCGTTTTGTTCCAACTTAAAGAAGGGGAGTGTCAAGTCTTAGGGTTGGGACGTGTACTTTAAGATTCATTGAAATACCCTCCTCGAACTAAAAACGATAACAGAGTGTATTAGAGGTTGGGACACGCAACTACATTTTACTCGAGACTATTTTTACGACTCGATAATAACTGTCTCTTTATGTCGTCACGAATAAGGACTCGACCCGTCCTACGAATCTACGAAGAGGACAGAATAGAGTGACTCTTAATTTACGTACAGGACTATTTGATACGAACATGGATAATCAGTGTTTTTTGTATGCACGGGTGGATGTTTCAATAGTATACCAATTGATCCCTTTTGGAAATCGTGGTCCTTAAAATCATCTCTCTATTCAGTATTTGTCTAAGTTAGAACAGGTCGGGATGACAAATTAAAACTTTTTTTCCTTCCTTTTTATTACCTTCGTGGATGGAGATGAGAACCACTTAAACGGGAGTGGGGGCTGTGTGTGCGTGTGAATTAACCAAGGTACTAAATATATCACACGAAATGCGAGGAAAAGAAGGGTGAGTGTTATAATGTTTATAATTAGTAAAAGGTACCAGTTAATATCCCTAATATCGGAACACGACACACACAAGTACTCTTTGTACTGTAGTCTACGTTTGTGCCAGACGAAGAACAAGGGGGGTGGGGTGCGGGTCGACAAGTATCTAGTATAAAACTAGAGATTCTCTTTCCTTGTACCTACAGAGTCATGTCTCAATCCGATCTTTTCGTTTCTCATCTGTTTTAATTTACTTTTCTCTTTTGAGGAGAACCGTTTTCGTTTAGTGTATTTTTGAGGGTCTCTTACTTATGAAAAGTAGGTACCTGGGGTCCAAGTTCTATAGTCTCCCGTTGCAGGTATAAGTTCGATGACTTTGGTTCTTTCGTCGTCGCCTCTTGGATCCTTCAGTTTCCGCAACCTTAATGACTCAAAGAGGTTCCGAGTCGTGAACATGGTCGGAATGAAGTTTACACTAGACTCTGCCGCAGAGACGAGAGGTCTACTCGAGTCCACCCTCCTACTTGGTTTCCGTTTACTTACGTTTCGTCCGTCCGCGTACGAGGAAGTTCTTCCTCGGGTACAAGAAAACATGCATCAGTCATTTCTTTAAGGATGTGAAAAGCAGGCACAGAGTCGGGCTACACATTTAGTGTATTAAAACAAGTCGTCTTAGTCTTTAAGTCTTTGGTACAACCTAGACTCACTTATCCTGGTTGAAGAATTGTACGGTCGTCAAGCCCCTTAGTATATACCTTGTGACACATAGTAGTTCTATTCGTTCCAATGAGACGTCATTCCTTACTAGGGTCGTGAGCCCCATTATTTGTGTCACTTTGGTATGGAAACAAGTAGGATGTATCGCTCGTCTCTTATCTCTTCGTCCCCCTAAACACGTAGTCTCAATTTCTCTCTACATCCGATCTCCGGCGAGGTAGAATTGTTCATGGACGCCCTGGTGGGTCCGTCCTCTTCCGCCGTACCATGTGGTGCAGGGTCCAGAGTCTCAAAGACGGACATTCCCTGTGTGTGGTGTCCACAAGGATAAAGTCCCGAATTTGAGGCTTCCTCGTTCCTGGACAGTAGAACGGTACACGGTTCTTTTTTTCTAGACCTTATTTACTATCGTCGGAAGTACTGGAGTAAGGTGAAGTATTTTACACAGATTCAGTATAAGGAGTGGTAGGACACGAACCAGTAGTCAGGACAGCCTGAGACGCTGGGGCACACACACACACACACACAGACACACACACACAGACACACACTAAAAAAATTCAGGGAGGAGGTGAGAGGTCGTAGGGGACGTCACTGGACGGCGGACCGGACAATAATAAAGAAATGATTGCCGAGTCTCTTGACATACCAAACCGAGGAAGGTCTTTTTACTTAAACGACGTTTTATATATATATATATACATAAACGGAAAACAAGACAGTACCCATTCTCTCTGACAGACTCACCGCCTCCCTTGATAATATAAAGAGACCGTAAACAGTCACTGACTCTTTGGACTCCCGAAGGGACCACCGAGTCCACCATTTCTTAGGCGGACGTTACGTCCTCTGGGGTCAAGTTAAGGACCCAACCCTTCTAGGCGACCTCTTCCCTATCCGATGGGTGAGATCATAAGAACCCGAAGGGAACACCGAGTCGAGACGGATGTCACACCCTCTGGACCCAAGCTGGGGACCCAACCCTTCTAGGGGACCTCTTCCCTTTCGACGGGTGAGGTCATAAGACCGGACCTCTTAAGGTACCTGACATTTGGACTTCGAAGTCACGGTGTTCTAAAAGGTCGGTTCTTGGGAATGTACTGCGAAGACTGTCGAGTTCAGTCACACATGTCATTGTCAGTGTAGATGTAACCCTCTTAATCGGTTCACGAAGTCCCGTCCGGAAGTACCTTGGTTCCTCAGTCTTTAGTCGTGCAGGTTCAATGTCTTGATCTTAGCCCCCCGCTGTCTTTTGTGTCTGACGTTTCTCGGTCAGAGTTCCCGGTAGTCCAGAGAGACAAATGGATGCCTCTCCGGCAAACCAGTGTTGTTGGGCACTCAAAAGTATTTAATGTCTCCACGGGTAGTGGTAGACGGCACCGTCACCTATTTCATTGTGCTGTCACGTTCCTTTTTTTAGCTGGACAAAGGAAATTCTAAGATTTATTTTAGCCCCGATATAATATAATCCCTTATAGAGAAACCGATAAGAAAATTTCAACTTTCTTTCATTTTCAGTGAGTCAGTACAGGACGAGAAACAGGAACCTTAAGAGGTCCGGTCTTATCACCTCACCCGTCGAAAGGGAAGAGGTCCCCTAGAAGGGTTGGGTCCCTAGTTTGGGTCCAGAGGACGTAACGTCCGCCTAAGAATGGTCGACTCGGTGTTCCCTTCGGGTTCTTATGACCTCACCCATCGGACAGGGAAGAGGTCTCCTAGAAGGATTGGGATCTTAGCTTGGTCCCAGAGGACATGACGTCCGTCTAAGAAATGGTTGACTCGATAGTCCCTTCGGGAAAATTTCAACTCCTCCACGATAAATAAAACTTTCATTCTTTTTATGGCAATGATTCTTAATCTCTATAAAGGAACGCGAAGAAAGATACAATAAGATAGGGTCCCGTTTATCCATTATAAAGGTACCAGTGATAGTAAGAATACGTATGAAAATTATGACAAGTTTCACAATGTCGTCGTCTCTTTGTGACCCGATTGTTCGACCGAGTGCACCTGGTGACGGGACCTCCTCGAATAGTGGATTCGGTGCAGACTATAGTCCAGGGTCCACACTTCTCTTCACCCTTCCCATCTCAGGCCACGCATTCGTCACTACCTGAAAGAGTTCTAGTAGTCGGAGTAGACGGACGAAGATCTATGCTGGTAGGGGCCCGTGACGGAAAGGTGGATTGAAAGTCTTACAAAATTAATAATTCCTGTACAGTCGAATGTAAGTCTAATATTTAGGAGTAAAAGACGTTGAAAAATTTTTAGGAGGGGAGATACCTCTTCACCTTCATTCCTCTTTTCTGAGACACACACACACACACATACACACACACACACACACACGCGTGTGTACGTACTCGTGTACACACGTCGGTACAGGTTGAGAAAATACTGGGTACCTGACGTCGGTCGGTCCGAGGAGATGGGTACCTAAAGCGTCCGTTCTTATGCCCTCACCCAACGTAGAGGAAAGGATTCCCTAGAAGGTTCGGGTCCCTAGCTTCCACACAGAGGACACAGAGGACGTGACCGTCCACCTAAGAAATGGTGACTCGGGGGACCTTTCGGGGATGACACGGACATTGGACAGGTATTATCTTAAGGGTAGGGACCTTGACAGGGAGTAATTTTCTTTTTTTTTCTACCTCTTCTCGTGTTGAAATATTGTCGAAAGACAGGCACAAGAACGGACTAGTGTGGACTAGACTCCTCGGGAGACTGTTTGATAAAGTGACCAGAACCGAAAGGTTGTAGTGTTCCAGTTTCAGAGACGTCGAGACCTAATCGTAGAGACGTATTCACTTATGCCGTGACTACGTGAAATCCCGACGCACTTCTCGGAAACCGAATTCGGCGTTTTGACTGAAAAAAAAAAAAAATGTCTTCGACTGAACCTTATAATGTTACCACAACCACCCCCTCGGTTCTTAAAACACTATAAATACGAATCTCCGACTCGGTCGTCCTGTTGTAAATACTCCGAAAACGTTCGCTTCAGGTGGCTGGTAGCCATCTACCGACCCGAGACGACTTGTAGGACATAAAGAGTAGCAAATACCCTAGGGACAACCGGGGCCTCACGACAGACTCTCAGCCCTACACTCTGTATTTAGAAACGACCAGGAAAATTTATTCTGAAGTCAACAGAGTTCCCTCGCACAGGGACCCAGTCAAGGAGCATCCTTGGACTCCTTATTACCTTATCTCTCATGTCCAGTGCCAATGGGAGTCTCCTACCTATTGGAAGGAGATTCGGACTAAGAAGGAATGTCCCCAAGTTTATAAAGAAAGGACTAACGGTTCAAGCTGAATTCGAAATAAGAACTTCCTTGGTCCAAAAACACTTTGCCTTCGACGTCGAAACTCCAAGAAGACACAGAGACGTCAAATACGTGTATTTTAAGTGTAATATAGTAGAATTTACCCAATAAAGGATCGAAGAATTACACAATAAAAAGGGTGTTTTCTCATAAAAGGACTTATAGACTGAGTAGAAATATTAGCTGAGTGGATAATCAAAAGTTTTAGAGACGGTTGTTATTCACATAGTATTTATTAGTAACTGATATACACACTTATTAAGACCGAAGAATTTTGTCAAGTAACTGTTAGGAATTTTTGTAATGGTCCTCTACGACTCGAAGGTAATTGGGGACCTCTCTTGTGCTTTAGAAAGTGTAGGAGGGGAATTGAGGAAGATCACAGAGGGGTACACTACCTGACTCACAAAGACAGGATAGTTTTAGGTACGACTTTAGAATGGGAGGTCACACTACCATAGCCCTCGATCCCGGAGACCCTCCACTGGTCCAGGACTCCCACCTCGAGAGTACTCTTTCTGGTCCCAACGTCTCTCGGGGGAACGAGAAAGAAGGTGGGTTCCTGTGTCCCTCCTGTGATCGTAGCAACGTGGTCCTTCTTCCGGGAGGGGTTGTGGAGCTAGGACCCTGAGAGTCGGAAGTCTTGATAATCTTTGTTTGAAGACGACAAACCCTGTGAAGTTGATGCCGTGAAACAACATACCTGATTCTGTAGGGTCTTAGGGTGTTACCTGGAACACAAGTACCGTTGGGCCTCCAGAAGGAAGAGGCGTCTCTTCTTTCTCCTACCGGGAGACATTGAGACCTTCGGGAAGACCGAAAAGGCGAACACTTGAACTTAAATGGGAAGTTCAGTGTCCCGTGTACAATGAAGGAAATACATAGGAATAAACTAAGGGCTGCCCTTGGAAGGAATCATGAGTTCGCTGTGAAACATTGACAGAAATGGTGTAGTTGTTAGGGTGAGATTCACTATGTGACACCAATAGACAAAGGGTCCGTGAGGTGAAGAGAAAGAGAAAGAGAGAGAGTGGTGCGTTTATCGCACTTGTAAAAGGACTCGTATTTATAATTCGTGGTTTGTATTATGGACTTTTTGGTAAATGATTTACGTAAATACGTCGTACATAAACACCTTACTTTCTGATTGTATTATTACTTACCTACCTATCTACCTACCCTGTCCATTCTTAAATCTCTAAATTGTTTTCTAGCCGGACTCAAACTTAGGACAAACTTGGTCAAGATCGAAGACTAGAACCCGTTCAAGGAACAGAAAGAGTTGGAAGTCAAAAGGTGGAAATTTTGTCTCAGTGTCTTTATGAAAGTATTATCCCAAAGCTATTTTTAACGTGTTTAATTAGGTACCTTTGCCGACCGTCATAGACCTGTTCCTCCTTCTTTACTTTTGTTCCTATTTTTCCTCCATTTCTCGTCCTCCTCTTCCGTCTACTTTTGCACCCTTTTCTCTTTTTACTCCTTTCGTCGCTTTCCTCCACCTCCTTTTCGTCGTCTCTACTTTGAATAGAAGTCGTCTCCCCCGCCCCTCCGCTCTTGTTCCGTCTCGTCTGGGGGCTCGTTTGTGTCGAGAAGGGTCCTGGGGCGGGACTCGACCTGCCCCTTCTTTTTCTTTCTCAGTGTCGGTTTCTTTTAACGGTGTAGTAGGTACACTTATAGAGAAGTTGAATGTGTCTACAAGTTTTCTGACCTACTCATGAATTTTCTTTTTAGTCAATGTTACAATTCGTTAGTTACATACTCCCCAAAACCAGAGAAAAGTTTATACAATTGTTATTTACTTTTGCAGTGACTTTCTATCCTGAGAGTACCACGTAAAGTAACCCGTCCTGTGGGTGTCACGCCCGTCTCGTAGTTTCCCCATAAGGATTCTGTTTTTATAGGGTTCACACCCTCCTCGGACTCCTTCGAACGATATCCTCCTAAAAAATAGGGGTGTCATACGACAGGGGGGTGGAAATACTGTACTTAATTTCTCCTTTTTGCCTCTCCCCGAAAGGCTTCTCAGGTTAACGTAATTGTTTTGTCAAGGACTTAGTTAACAGTCTGGATGTCGTTTCGGTAACTTTTATTTACTCCAGGGTGCGTGGTTACAGTTCAACCTAAGATTTCCCCTAAAGCCACCACCTCTCAGACCAAGTCACAAGTATCGGGTTCCCTTTTACCTCTGTCTCCTCGCCTAAGAGGAAATTTGAATGCTTGTTTGTAATAGGGGTCTATTCACTCTGGATAACGTTACTCGAAGGGGATACCGAGCCACCCCTTTCTTTGTTAGGTAGACGTTTCGTCCTCTGCAGATAAGTTAGGGGCCCAAATTTTCTAGGGGACCTCCTCCTTTGCCGGTGGATGAGGTCATAAGAACGGACCTCTTAGGGCACCTGTCTCCTCGGACCACCCGATGTCAGGTGCCCCAGTGTTTTCTCAGTCTGTGCTGACTCGCAGACTCGTCGTCACATTACGCCCGACCACAGAGGTCGTCGTGGGTCTCCATGGAGGGATCTATAGTCCGGTGGAAAACGATGATTAGTTCATTTAGGTCCCTTTTTCCTTAGTCGTATTTAGGAAGTATATGACGGGGAGGTATGAATGGATAAACAGTAATGCTATATGTCGTAAGAATGACAACTCTTCCAAGACTTGCCGTAATTAGATGTTTGTGTCTGTGTGTGTGTGCATACTTTACTTACTTTTAGAGAGCGTAGAACAGAGGTGAGGGGACTTGGACACCATTTGTCTATAATGAACACGGTTCCTAAGACGTCACACATAAAGTCCAGTGTGACAGTGTCCCGAGTCCTCACCTTCGTGCTACGTCTCTTTTGACCAAAAATTCTTAAAAAGTACTGGAGATTCAATGAACGAAGAAAGTTCTTTACAAGGTGTACACTTTTTCCTTCAAGAAATCGACTTTCATACAAAGGTTTCACAAGAAGACGTATTTTACATTTTTTCACACCTAAATTAAAATTTTCGACGATACATGTACATACCCGTGTATTGGAACCATATACGTTGTTGGGTTATCGTTGCATACATACAGATATAATATATATATGTGTGTATGTACATATGTATAAGGGACCCTCAGTCCTGTTCTAAGTCATAGTAAAAAACGGGGTCTACGAGTTTGTTCACTAAACATGTCTCACCTTGAAGTTATTGAAAGAAAAGAAAAATTACATGGGCTCGACATTGGTCTCACCCATATACACGGGTGTATGTACGTCAATAACTACAGTAATATTTTCACTAATTATCCAGGAGTCTCCAGAAAGGCAAAGGTTGCACGAACGGTTTTACTCACCCGAGACCCTTACGACCCCTTGACTCCCAGCCTTTTCCAGGTCAAAGGTAGAGGACATCGCCGGGGGTTTCGACACTAATAAATGACTTCCGGTCCTACACGAACCGTGACGTGTCGAGTACCCCGTTTTCGAGACTGAGACGGGTCACTCCAAACTCCTTGGTCCGAGTATCCTGTATTTTCTGCTCATTCTTGACCGTTCTCACTCCTCGTTAGATCCGAACACCGAATTTTATAGTAATTTTATTAGTAATTTTGGTCCGCGGATTGTGTGGGGTACTAGATCCGGGTTTTGTCCTTTTACATTCTAAAGAATGGGACGCTGGTGTCCGAGGAAAACATTAACCATCCGTAGTCCTTTCCCTCACTACTTGACGAAGGATGCACAAGATCCTCTCTCAACACTTAAAACACGACCATTACGACGATAATACCTAGTATGCGGGTGGCAAAGTGTCGAATCCGACCCTACATATGTTGTCACTATACGTTGACACTACCAAAGTTGTCCTTTTTGACAGTCCTATATATTAAACGTTTTTTTTTTTTTTCTGGTAGAAGAGCTTTTTACAGTTCCACGTCCGACTATGGACGTCACACGGTACACCCCCGTGCCCACTGAACTAAAGGTCTCTTTCCGTGTGGAAGCTTTACGATTAAGGGGTTTATACCCTTCGACGGATACTTTACTGTAGTCCGTCTTATTGTAGAGTGTTTCTGCAGGGGCCGAATAAGGGTTCTTTGACACGTTTGTGAACCGTTTTCCCAGAAACGCCTGCACTAACTCCCAGAACTAGAACCCTCTAATAGGAGTTAGTGTCACCGGGACTACTATCCCTCAAGTCAGTCTTGTCTTCTACACCACTAGTGTCTTCGTCTTCGACTCTGCTGCCCTCTTCCTTTGGTGTCCCGTTCCTTGTGTCCTTCGGAGGTCTTCGACGTCTTCTGCCCCTCCGCTTAAGAGGGATCTTGGAAGTCGTTTTTACGTCAGGAAGTCCTTACGACTAAAATCCTGAAGACTGAAGGTCTATTGGTTCTTTTATATAATTCCGTAAACTCACTTCAACGAGTCAGCACAGACTGAGAAACGCTGGGGTACCTGACATTGGATGGTCCGAGGAGACAGACACCCTAAAAGGTCCATTGTCATGACCTCACCTAACGGTAAAGGAAGAGGTCCCCTAGAAGGGTTGGGTCCCTAACTTGGGCCCAGAGGACGTAACATCTGTCTACGAAATGGTAGACTCAGTGGTCCCTTCAACCAATACCATTAAAAAGTGTAAAGAAACTTTCCATGTCAATTCTTCTACTTTATCGTTTGTCGGACCCCTTTTATAAACGTTTCATATATAGACTACATCCTTAACATGAATCTTATACTTTTTGGGTACTTTAACCGTTATCTAGTTTAGTAAGATATTTTGTCCGTTTGTGATGGTCTACGAAGTGTTTTCTTCCATATGTTTATGAGTTGTGTATTTTTGTCCAAGTCGTAGAAATGATTAGTTCCGTTACTTACGATTTTGATGTTTATCTATCGTAATGTATGACCTTTGGTCAGTTAGGATTTCCTTTAGTTGGTGTTTATAAGTAATCTTTCTAACTGGGACTTCGATTTCGAGGTCATTAAACCTGTGGACTACACTTCTCGGTCGAGGAACCTTTTCTGAGACTACGATCTTTTCTAACTCCCGTCCTCCTCTTCCACCGTCGTCTCCTACTCTACCAGTCTACCGTAGTGACTGAGTCACCTGTACCCAGACCCGGTTGAGGTCCTCTATCACTTCAAACCCCTCGGACCGTATGACGTCAGATACCCCAGTGTTCCTCGACCTGCACTGAATCACTGACTTGTAGTTATTGTATGTCTTACCGATTTTAATTTTTCTTAGAGTTGTAGTTCTCAATCGTTCGTAACCTTACTGAAGGACAGAGTGTGTGACGACTACTCTCACGTTTTACCATGTTGATGAACCTTTTATCGAATAACCAATGAATATCCGATTTGTATGTAAAGGGTAGATACTGATCCTTAAGTCGGATTTATTCACATAGATGTTTTTCTGAGTAAGTGTAGGCGGAGAAACACTGGGGTACCTGACGTCGTGCGGTTCGAACGAAGGGACAGGTTGTGGTTGAGGGTCTCGAATGAGTTTGAGTATAGGTAACTCAGCCACTACGGTAGGTTGATAGAGTAAGAGACAAGAAGGGAAGAAGAGGACGGAAGTTAGAAAGGGTCGTAGTCCCAGAAAAGTTTACTCAGTCAACAAGTGTAGTCCACCGGTTTGATGACCTCAAAGTCGTAGTCAGGAAGGTTACTTATAAGTCCTGACTATAGAAATCCTACCTGACCAACCTGGAGGAACGATAGGTTCCCTTAGAGTTCTCAGAAGAGGTTATGGGTGTCAAGTTTTCGTAGTTAAAAAACCGTAAGTTGAAAGAAATATCAGGTTGAGAGTGTAGGTATGTACTGATGATCTTTTTGGTATTGACTGATCTGCTTGGAAACAACCGTTTCATTACAGAGACGAAAAATTTTACGACAGATCCAACCAGTATCGAAAAGAAGGTTCCTCGTTCGTAGAAAATTAAAGTACCGACGTCAGTGGTAGACGTCACTAAAACCTCGGGGGTTTTATTTCAGACTGTGACAAAGGTGACAAAGGGGTAGATAAAGGGTGCTTGACTACCCTGGTCTACGGTACTAGAAGTAAAAGACTTACAACTCAAAATTCGGTTGAAAAAGTGAGAGGAGAAAGTGTAAGTTGTTCTCCGAGAAATCAAGAAGAAGTGAAAGACGGTATTCCCACCACAGTAGACGTATAGACTCCAAAAACTATAGAGAAGACCGTTAGGACTAAGGTCGAACACGAAGTAGGTCGGGTCGCAAAGAGTACTACATGAGACGTATATTCAATTTATTCGTCCCACTGTTATGTGTCGGAACTGTATGAGGAAAGGGTTAAACCTTGGTCGGACAACAAGGTACAGGTCAAGATTGACAACGAAGGACCGGACGTATGTCTAAAGAGTCCTCCGTCCAGTTCACTAGACCATAAGGGTAGAGAAATTCTTAAAAGGTCAAACAGCACTCCGAAACCTCATCAGTCATTCCACGTTCATCTACAAAAAGACCTTGAGAGAACGAAAAAACTACTAAGTCGCCTACAACCGTTAAACGAGACACCAAGGAGACGGAAAAGATTTTGATCGAACTTGTAGACCTTCGAGTACCAAGTGTATGACAACTTCGGACTGAACCTCTTAAAACTCACATGAAACGATCATATACTCTACTCACGTTAACACGCCATCAAACTCGTAAGACACCGTAACGGAAAGAAACCCTAACCTTACTTTTGACTGGAAAAGGTCAGGACACCGGCGACGACTCAAAAGGTTTAAACGACCGTATAACTCACGTCGTGAAAGTGTCGTAGTATACAGTCCTAAACCGTACTGAGTTGACCTTAAGGTAGTCGAGGTGATCGAAACAAGTATCACTACGAAAGATTCCGGGTGAACTGAAACGTAAGGTCCTACAGACCAAGGTCGACTGACTAGTGTGGTAGCACCAATAGACCCAGTACTTCTAGAAAAAACATGTCAAGAAGACACATGAGAACGGTGGAGAAGAATTATAGAAGACGAAGACGATCCAGGTATGGTAAAGACAGGAAATAACACGGGTAGAAACGTACTTTATCAGGGAACCATAGAGATTCAAAGAACTTCTCTAGAGATCACAAAGGTAAGATAACAAAGGGAGATAAAGAAACGTGACTAGTGACTCCTTCCGAAAGAACACAGAGGAACGATCTCTTTATAATTAGTCTTAACTTCTCCATGTCTGTCGCACCCACTTAGAACTTTTATATTAGACTCATCATTTGTGAATTGTGTTTTTTCATGTACGAGACTCTAAAGTTGATGCACCTTGAGGACCTTTCCGTTTAGATTGGTTGCAGACAGACACCGGTCTCTTTTCTCCCCTTTACCGACATTTCCCTGTCTTGGAAACTCCCATGTCCTACCCAGATATAAAACCAACACCTTCACTAATCTTTCTTGTTATGGAGTTTCGAATGGTCTCTCTTGGGAGTTTCGACCGAAGTAAATACTTCGGACGCGTAGTTATTCTGACGACGAAAGAGGAGGGTCTTGGTTTAATGTCTTTGTAGATGGTTGATATGTACTAGGATGACTTGGAAGCAAAAATATAGTCTAACACGAGATTGGGAAAGAAAATAACCTACTCAAGGAAAGGTTCACCACAAATTTATTTGAGGTTGTTTATCTTAGGACTTACGTCCCGTGAAGTACTTATGATCGTCAGCCCGGTCGGTAATTTCTCGACAGTCTCAGATATACTGAGACGAGAGAGACCCCGGAGACGATGTCCGTGCGTTGAGGTGTCGTGTCCTGACGTATGACCACTGTTTTCCATCCATAAATTCCTTACTGTCTTTGTCCTTCTTTGTTTACAGATCCCTCTCAGTAATTGGCAGGAGCGACACCACTCACTAAAGGTCTCTGGTTATACACCGATGTAGTTTCACAGGGACATACGAAAACTTCTTCCAATAAAGACAGACGAGTTTCTACAATACTTTACAATGGGAGCCACTATTGTCAATGACGAGGAGGTGAGGGAGCACTCCTATCTTAATGTTGTGTTCCCCGATTGTTAATTTATAATAATCTCGGACACCAAAGGTACCACTCGTAGGTATTGAATCGTACAACTTTTCCTGACTTTCACCCACCGTAACGACTTTTTAAGGGAGACTTTACTGTTGGTTTCGGGACCTTTTTTATTTACCGGTAGGGTAGTCCTCCGAATTTCAGTTCGGGTCAATCTTGTAACGTGGTAGAATCTTGATAAAACTGAAAGGTCTCGAAATGACTAAAAAATCTTTTTTTAAGGGACTTAGTAGAGTGAAGTCTAGTCTCAACCTCGACTTTGTCGTCCGTTTCTCGTCAAGTCATTTTAATTAGAAAGGAGATCGACATATGTAAAAAATGATAAACATACTTCCTTTCAGTACACCTATACGGTTTTGACTACCCTATATTTTTTTCAGTGAGGATAGAGTCGAAGCTTACGAGAAAACACACATGTCGAGTACAGGACAAGAGTAAGACCACAGTAAAGTATTTTACTACAGTACTTATCGTTTTCTTTTGTACTCCGCTTGTCTCCTTCGGTAGACTTTAATTTTCAAAAGGTCCTTTTACAGTTTCTCCTGTCATGCCTACACCTATTACCTTTCTATTGGTAGACTCCCAGAGGCCCCTCTATTTGAAGATTCTTCGTAGTTTTGCACAATAGTGCTACAGACGGCCATTGAACTCGGCTGAAGTTTCTAAAGGAACCACCTGATATGGTTTTCCGGGGTAATAGTCTTTCCTCATCAATTAATTTCACTTAATAGTCTTACACGTTGAACGGAAGCTACCTCGGGTCGACGACTCAGTGTGACATTTTTCCTTAGACCTGGTGAGTACAAGGAGATATGGACTGTTACGAAGAAACTTGACCTATAGACTAAAAATTTTGACCTTGTCTTCCTTTGGTCCTTTGTAACGAATCGTCTACAGTATAAATATACTCGAAAAGAACTACTTAACGTTAGTAAGATGTTTTAGAGAAAAGACCTATAAATTTTGTAAGATTGAGCACGACAGAACCTCACAATGAAGGTAGCAATTTGTTGGAAACAGGGGTCCACACGCAAAATTGACATGGCTGTCACGACCGTTATGAACCCCAACGTGATAAATTTTGGTGACGAAGTGTTCCCCCTTAACTCTGACTTCCAGTGTTATATTATTTTAGTAAAAGAAGCAGTAAGGACTTTCCTTGAACTTTCCTTGTCCACGTATCAGTCCCTCCTTCTGACTCGACTATCGTATTTTCTGGAAAAGAAAACAAGAATAAAAAAAGCAAAGAGGGGTCATCCAATATTTTATATACATATATATATATTACTGTTACGTCCGACTGTGTTTATGTTTGTCGCTGGCACTCCTTTGCTACCGTGTCTGACAACTATTTCTCTCCCCACGACGTGTCGAACGAAAGGACGTAGAAACGACGCGTGCGTAGACCCTTGGACTGTTCGACAGTGTTCCGACTCCTGCATTTGTCTACGCCTGACGACTATTCTTAGAGACCACTTGAAAGTCTTGACTAAACGGGCTACCGAACGAGCAATAGCCTTGTGGTGATATTTGAGAGTGGACCCCTTCGCGAGGTCGGACGGGCTCGTTGAACGTAGACCGCAGTTAGCACCGGTATTTTGGTCGGGTACTCAGTAGATTGTCGGGTCCACAGATGCTAAGGGGTGAAGGTGTCGTGGCCGGCCGTACACCGGTGAAAGTCTAGTGTTAGAGGGACAGAGATTCCTGTCACTTCTCTCGAGATTCTCCACATCAGGTCAGGGCCTGTACGAGCCCCGACTTACTTTGTGAGAGTGAGTAAAGGGCTTTTCAGTCGTTTGTGACAAACTCACTAGTTTCACCTTACTGTACGAGTCCCTCCCACGCTCGTTGACCTGCGTGTGGTCGTCACGCCGAACGTATTGGCCGTCTACGGACGAGAACTTTTTCTAACAGGGCTGAACGTTTCGACCAGGAACAAGCTGCCGCTCGTGTCACGCAGTCACCACGGGTGTGAACCTCCGGAGTCAACAGATCTCTCGTAGACGTGTCGGGTTCTGTTCCGTCGTCAATTCTAGTTCGAACAAAGAGTGACTCAGACACTAAAAAGGTCCCAAACTCTGTCTTTACTACGTTTTTACAATTTGATAAAAAAAAAAACAAACAAAGACTTCAATGTCTTCTTCTTGAATGCGTGTCGTGACTTACCTTCGGGCGACATGTATGTCCCCATTTCTTGAGAGGACAGTCACTTCCCTTGTACCCAAGTTGGGGACCAGGTCCTTCTAGGGTGTGTGACGTTTCGGTGCGTCGGACTTTCGGACACGCGGTGTTGACGCCCTCTTCGGCGTCGTCGCTCTTCGGACGTGGGTTCTCTCGTCGGGGTGGGCCGCGTCGATCTCTCTTCGGACGAGTCGCTGTTCGCAGGTCGCGTCGGTTCTTATTTTCTTTATGCTCAGTGAAAGATTTTTACCAATTGACGTGTAGTGTCCTTGACATGGAGTTATTTCACATTAAAATTTTAAGATCCCCCCTTGCATCGACTCCTTAATTCGGGTTTTGTAGATCTTTAGTTAGAACCTAATTAAGTAAGATGTTTGTAAAAACGTGTGAGTCATTTCTAGCTTCCGTTTTCTTCCTCCGTCGTCTCTCACTCTACGAATCTGTCGATTAGTGACTGATAAGTCACCTGTACTTAAGCCTATTTGAGACCCTCTGTCACCCTCTGTCTCCTCGGACCGCACGACGTCAGGTACCCCAGCGTTTCGCCACCTGTACTGAATCGATGACTTGTCGTTGTTTAAAGAGTCGTGTGGGGGTACTGACGTGTTGTATAAAATTACAATTATTATGTTCGTTGAAAACTTCGTTTAATTAAAAATTTTCCAATATTTAAACCTGGTACCTTGTTATCTAAGTTGACTACTCAAGTCTCACTTAAGAAAGGCAACGGAAGTTCAAGGATGGGGTTTTAGAATGGATCATTTTCGACCGGTTAGAGATCGATGGACTTTCTAAGGGAATGTAGCAATTCAATCCGAGTCATACTGTACTTATCGGAAGTTAGTTCAGTTACTTTCACAAAATCTTCCTATTCCTATTTTATTTATATAGAACCTGACTCAAATAAAGAGAAAGAGAAGTGAATAAAACTTTTAGTTGTTAAAACTCCATATTAAATGTAAATTATTTTACAGGGCACCATTCACATATCGACCACTCAAAATTACGTGTTTCTACGAGACTAGTTCTCTAGTTTATAGGGACAGTGGGATCTTGACGTAGACATGGGAACCATTAGTTGGGACGGGACAGGGACCGGGATTTGTTGATGAATAGTAGAGGAGGGACTGTGAATAAAGTCATATTAGACCAGATGTTGTTTCACAAGCGTCTGATACTGAGTACCCTATTTAGATCGGGTGAGAAACATTCCGGGTGGGTGTTCTATTTTTCCAAAACAAAAAACGGGGCCAATTTACCAACCCTGGCCGTTTTTGTTTTTATTATAAAGGAATACTACTTTACGAATACTTAATTTTAAAATCACAGGTTTTTATTTCAAAATAACATTGAGACCGTGCGAGTAAACAAACGGATGACGGGTACCGACGGAGACACGATTTTACCATCTTGATTCATGGACATTGACTTTGATTTTATAAGTGATAAACCAGGAAATACCCTTTACGTTAGTATGCCTTACGTCAGACGACTTAGACCGAAGAAAACGAGTCCTGTTGAAACCTTTAGGTAGGTACAATGACGTACTTTGTTATTGAGTCGGAAAAGTGACGACCTATTATAAGGTAACAAACTTATATGGTCTCGAACAGAGGAGTAAGTGTACAACTGTACGTAAACCCAACTAAGATTGACCCCCGACGGTACTTAATTCGACAATATTTGTAAGAAGATGTTTTGAGAAAGACATTATACGAAAGTAAAGAGAGCCCTTCTATAGATCCGTACCTAAACGACTGAGTGGAAGGGACCACCGAGTCTATCAGTTCTTAGACGGACGTTACACCCTCTGCGCCCAAACCAGATACCTGGCCCTTCTAGGGGACTTCTTCCTTTACCTTTGGGTGAGGTCACAAGGACGGACCTCTTAAGGTACCTGTCTCCTCGGACCACCCGATGTCGGGTACCCCAGTGTTTCTCAGTCTATCCTGACCCGGTCATTGTGAGAGTGAGTGAGTACTCTTCTCAATACCAATTGAAACATTCTTTGATGGGACTTCCTTCTAAGGTGGACGAGACCTGGAAAACGGTTATAAATTTGAAGACATGAGAATCGCCCATATACTGTTCGTAAAGATTCGTTTTATTTACTAAATTAAACCCAATTGAAGAACCCAATAAACACAACGTTTTGATTGTTACGAACACAGAGATGGAGAGAACAAAAGTGTATTTACTATAATAGAAACTTAAAGATGAATTTTTGACGTACCGAGAATATCTGCTGACTTTATGAGACATAAAGAGTCAAGTCCACTCCTACTTTATCTAGTGCCAGGCAGACGAAGAGGACACTTCACGGTCTACTGCACCGAAACACTCGGGGTCTTCCAGAGGTGACAGAGAGGAGGGGAAGAAGAAAAAAAAATTGTTGGGAAATTTTTACACTTTTAGTAAGATTTGATTACCAGACATGTTTTTATCTGGTGCACGGTCTAATCTGTCCGTTCGATACCAAATGGGAAGAAACTGTATTTGGCACAAAAAGTAGTAAATTGTTACGAGTCTCAAAAGATACACAAAGGAATTTTCATGACTAATTTCCGTCCAGTCAGACTGTATCGTACCTTGTCTGTCGAAAGTCCCTTTCACACGATTCTGTGTCTTATAAAAGAATCCATCCGCTTTTTGGTCACAAGACGACTCAGTCACAGATAGTCGAACTTCTCGCCTAATGATTTAGGAGCACCCCGAAGGGACAACCAAGGTACCTATCCTTAGACGGACGCTTGCGGCCTCTGTGTCCAAGTTAGGGACTAAACCTCGGTAGGGTGTACGGAGCTTCGTTCGTTCTACTCGGGCACGAGGTGTTGTTCTCTTCGGAGACGTTGCTCTTCGGGGTGAGCGGCGCGGAGTTCTTCCGGGAGCACGACGTCACTTCTGGGTCGTGTGGGTATTTCTTTCTTTACGTAAATGAAATTTTTTATTTACGAGTACTTAAAATAAGTCTACCCATAAATACGGTAACGATCGGACTTTACCCGGTACCACGTTCGCAAATGTGGTAGTCTTAGTCATTAACAAAAGAAAAATTTCTCCAAATGGACGCGTGGTAACCGTTGTTGGAGAGACTTGCGACCACGAAGACTTTGGACGTACGTGTCTGAACTGACACATACTTGTTCCTGTTTATTGGGTGGTTGGTGTCGGGGAGCCTCTGTCGGACGTGGGAAGAAAGGGTCCCATTACATGTTTTCGGTATAAAAAGAGTGAGAGCATTAGAGTAAGTTTTGGATCTTTAGGACTGGTATTTGAGTCCTCAAGTCAGTAAGTCTTAGGGAGGGGTCTTCCGATTTCTTTAATCCTTTTACGAACAGATAGACGTATAAAGACGAGAATAAAGAAGACAGCGATTCGTTTGCGTGTAAGATCGAAGAGGGACCTATATTAGTCTTAATATTTCAGGGGGTACAAAAATCAAATTGTAAAACGCGAACGACATAAATATTGTTCAAGTCTACTGCCGAAGAAAGACCAACACTGAAAACACTTGACTCAGCCCAATAATGCATCCAGTTTCCAGTCAACGTATGGTTTAGACCGGGTACTACCGACGGGACAGCACTCGATGATACACAGAATGTAAAATTCCTCAAATATTTTCCTCTTCTTTTCCTCCTCTTTCTCCTCCTCCTCCTCTCCCCTGTCTTTCCTCTTCTATCCTGTGGTTGGCACACCAGACGTTTCGGACTCTGCGTGTGGCAGTCCGTGAAATATCTCTCTCTCAAACGATCGCGAATCGTGTCTTTTCGTCGTGTCGTAGTAGTAGAGCATTGGATGAGTACTCCATCGAAGTGCAATACTGGATCCTATACCCTGCGCCACAAAGGAGGATGCGTAAGGGAATACAATCGTACGCACGAACGAGTCAGCACAGGTCGAGAAATGGTGGGGTGTGTGACGTCGGGCGGTCCGAGGAGACAGGTACGTCAGGAGGTCCGTTCTTATGACCCCACGCAACGGTAAAGGAGGAGGCTCCCCAGAAGGGTTAGGTCCCTGACTTGGACACAGAGGACTTAACGTCCGTCTAAGAAGTGGTAGACTCGGTGGTCCCTTCAGGGGTAAGGAAAGATTAGATTACTGGTTATATATTGACTCATCCTTTGTCTCGGTGTCTAAGTACCTTTAAGTGAACAAAAGGAGAGAAGTCTGGAAATAAAGTTGGAAGGAGGAAAAAGTATCCGTTCTTATAAGTAAATTTTTATTCTCTCTGTTACTTCGTCCCTCATTAGTTACAGGGTACGGATAGTGAAGGGCATGGTAGTACACATGGCAGCAGTTTATCAGAATTCAAGATTCAGAAATTTTGTCCTGTGTGTTTATTCAAAATGAGGGACGAACACTAACTGTCCCGTGGTGTTCTGACGTTATATCAATAGACGCATCTTTGGGACAGGAAGGCCATAAATGCTCGAGTTGAGTTCTAGTACGCAACTCTTAGACGATATGAGATCCGTAATATAGTCGTCAAACTTTCGTCAGATCTATGTGTAAATAGATATTGATTTTTCATTCGGTCAGTTAGGATTTCCTTTAGTTGGGACTTATGAGTGACCTTCCTGACTGCGACTTCGCCTTCGAGGTTATGAAGTCGGTGGACTACGTTTCTCGGTTGAGTGACTCTTCTGGGACTAGGACCCTTTCTGACTTCCGTTTCCTCTTCTCTTACCGTCTCCTATTCTAGCAACCTATCGTGGTGGTCGAGTTACCTGTACCGAACTCGTTTAAGGGTCCTCTATCACTCTCTGCCCTTCCGGACCGCACGATGTCAGGAACCCTAGAGTTTCTCAGCCTGTACTGAATCGTTGACCTTTTGTTGTTGTCGTTTTCGAATTTGTATGTCGGTGTGACATTTACCAGGTAAAATAAGTCCGTAAGGAGGTTTGTGCCCACAGAGGAGTAATGGGTTGTGTCCCGGTCGTACGTCCTGTCAAACGTAAATGTCTCCCCGATTCGTTGCTCGGATAACTGTTTTCTCTGGGTCCCACCTTCACAAAGAGATTAGGACGATGACAAGAGAGTCCGAAAGGGGTGTTTCGTTTGTTGTAGAGGCGAATCACCTCCATCGACGACTACCTGCAGATCGATATTCGCCACCTCGGAGGCCTCGATTAGTACTTTTAGTTCCAGACCTAGACGTAGCCTAATAGTCGTAGAGTTTACTCCGTCCCACCGAGCACCACAAATTTTATATTTTAGTCCTCTGGAGTGAGACGGGTCACTCCCCCAAGGACCGTCGTTCCTGTGGTCCCGCCTCGAGATCTCCGTCCCCTCACCCGCCTCACGTCCCGTCTCCCTTCCCCGTCACGTCCTCCCCACTCTGGGGACGACCCAGTGGTCCCCCGGGCGTCCGGAGTCTGTCTCGAACGTGTAGTCTTCCTCGTCGGAAAAGTCAGCATTCCGGACGTTTACAGACTTACCGGAAGGGAGAGTGGGGACGGGGGTGACGGGACACAGGAAGTGTCCTTCCGGTTGGTTATTTAGGGAGGTGCGGATCAAGGTAGAACCGTGGACGAAGTAATCTCCGGGACTCGATTGTGATTTCCATTAACGTTTATCAGTAGAGTAATAGTGCGTTAAATCATGTCGATAGAGGACCCCCACCCCCTCCCCCTAGTTATTTTACCATTGTTCCTTCTAAGTGATTACAGGTTTCTTAGGGTTTCATCGTCCTTTTGAGGTACCTATCTTAGTTCGACGAGTCTTCACTTAGTGTGGATATTCACGTCTACCTTTCTACGATGCTACGATTATCTCTGCCTGTTCCTGAAGGGTTCCGTCCCGAGACCACTCCACGGGGCCTACAGGACCGCCCGTCCAGAGTCGTCAGCAGAGTACGATTGGAGACTGGTCAGGGTGGATGCTTCCTTTGCCGAGAGTACAATCTTAGATTTGAGGGACAAAATATCGGGTTGTTCGGTCTGAGATCTTTAACCCAGATCTTTGGTTTCGTCTAAACCAAAGTTCGCATAAAAAAAAAAGGAGAAGTCTCTTTCTCTGAACAAATCCGAAACCGGACTCTCATAGGATAGGACACTTCTCAAAGGTTTTGGTTCTGTCCCACACCACTCGCCGGGACCGTGACCTTTCTCGGCTTCTACCTACGGGCCACCGTAGGGCGGTACGTAGTGTGGGTGTCGGAAGTAACAGTAATCATGTCTAATCTGTGGTGGCGGTGCGGGATGGCACGTGAGCATAAAAGTTAATCTTTTGGAGGACTCCAGAGGCACATTTACAAAATGTTTCTCATTGTACGTCCGGTAACAGACACTCCTGAGATTTGTTTCTGAAGCACGAGGGACAGTAACAAAGCAACTCTATGTTTTACTTATTTGTCTCAGGGGCTTCTACGACGTCCTCTGGGGGTGTTTTCTTTACCTCGGGTTGAATTTTGATTTCTAGAAATGTTGCAGTTAACAAGAATGGGACTACCGAGTCTGTCATTTCTTAGACGGACGTTACGTCCTCTGGACCCAAGTCAGGAACCCAACCCTTCTTGGGGACCTCTTCGTTTACCGTTGGGTGAGGTCAATAAGAACGGACCTCTTAAGGTGCCTGTCTCCTCGGACCACCCGATGTCAGGTACCCCACCGTTCCTCGACCGGTGCTGACTCGTCCATCGAGAGACAGAGAGAATGATGAAGTTAATACGTACAAAACCCGTTATGACGTAACAAAGTGTAAAACCGTAGATGACTTTAAGGAAAGACAACGTGACAAATTGGATTTTTCAGTAATTTGAGTTCTCTTTATGTCTAACCGTGTAAGCCTTATTCGGTAGCCTAATCTTGTATTACTACAGGGTAGGTGGTACAGCGGTGTCCGTGTCGATCTCCCCTTTTCTCTTTGTGGTCTGGTGTAAGTGCTCGCTTACGAGACCAGTCTGAATGATATTTAGAGTTGACCCTTTTGGACCTTGAAGTATATTGAACTTTCTTTACTTATTTTGAGACACGTTCAAACATATCTAAAGTTTTGAACAGAATTCTTCTTTTATTTGTACTTCTTAAACCTGTTGTATCCCATTTTGACTTCACAGATCGTTCCACCACGATACGAAACCCTTGACAATAGTTTTATATAGGCAAAACAACGGAAAAAATGTTCATTTTTCTATTTCTTCATACTTCGGATATTTTTTAATTTTATTTTTACACAGTTATATGTGAATTCTAATCTTCTACGTCCGAGGATTCCCCAGTGTCACCATCCGAGAGGGACGGAGGACACTTACTCAGTTCGAGAAAACGTCCTACAACCCTTTGACGAGTTTACTTGGTATAGGTAGGAGGTGTATTTGACACTGTAATCGGAGATGAATGTATCCTTCTTCCACTTACCTTATGAACCACATCAGTAAGTAACATGACCCTTAAAAAATATTTCCAAGGGAATATGATCCGTACCCCAACTTTTATCACTAATCCTCTTCTACTAAATAAGAGGAAACCGATTAAATGTTTACTTTGTTTAATAGATGATTCATACGAAGGATTGCCTCTTTCGTTACCGTGGGGTGAGATCGTGAGAACGGACCTTTTAGGGTACCTGCCTTCTCGGACCACCCGGCGTCAGGTACCCCAGTGATTCTCAACCTGTGCTGACTCGTTGAAGTGAAAGTGAAAAGTGAAAGTACGTAACCTCTTCCTTTACCGTTGGGTGAGGTCACAAGAACGGACCTCTTAGGGGACCTGTCCCCTCGGATCACCCGACGGTAGAGACCCCAGCGTGTCTCAACCTGTGCTGACTCCGCTGAATCGTCGTCGTCGTCCGAAGGATTTCGTTAGAGACACAAATGAAGGTCCTTTTTTTTTTTTTTAATCTCTGGGATTAATACTGGGGTCGGGACTTCCTTTCTAGACCTTTGTTCACTAAGTTTAGTCGTTGGAAAGGTATGTATCGGGAATGGGATTAATTACTGGTATTACTGTGTTCCCGACCCTGGGTACGGTTAATAATCGAAGTAGAGACCCAATATAAAGAGTTGTATCTGAGCTATTTGTCAAGTTCTGAACGACCCTCAAATTTCCGGTTTTAGTTTCGGTTTTGGGGCCCATATAATTTTGGTAAGGACGTTGTTATTGGAGGTTGACCCTTTACTTGATTAGTAAGGGTAACAAGTCGAGTCGAGGCTTGACTTCCCCGACTTTAGTCGGGAGAGTCTTTCCTTCGAGGTCGAATCGATTCCTCTCTTTTCACACCCGACTGGGAGTCCATGGGAGGTAGAGACCCGAGGAGACTGGTGGACGGGGGGAAGGTGCCGTGTCCGGAGAGTAGGGAGGTGCGGTCATAAGTAGTGACTCGAATCCTGCCACCTACCAGGACCCACTGAGTCTTGGGTAGCATATGTGGGGTAATCTTCTTTTGTTCGTTCTGTTTTACAGACGATTGTCCGGAAGTCGGTCTACCGAAAGTATAAAAGAGAATGGACACGAAAAATTTCCGTGGGTCACGTTAGTCTTTCATTCTGCCTAACGACAAATCCCCCTCGACTTAGATAGACAACTTTAGTGAGAAATTGACCTTTAGTGACTTTGTATTTCTTCAGGAACGGTGTTTAAGGTAGAACACCAAATAGTATGAATCATATGTGATTCACTAAACTTTTGTAGACACAGGGACCTAACAAGGATATTGATCGACCAGGAAACTCAAGTCATACTCGGACTAATGTACGTTACCTTTTAACCTCTCCTATTATATAAGTTAGTCGTTGAGGGGAACATCATAGTTTCATTTAATTACTAAGAAAGACTCCACCGCACCATTCCTTAGATGGACGGTTATGTCTTCTGAGTTCTCTACGTCCAAGCTAGGGGCCCAGTCCTTCTAGGGGACCTCTTCTTTCACCGTAAGGTGAGGTCATAAGAACGGACCTCTTAAGGCATCTGTCTCCTCGGACCGACTGATATCAGGTATCCCAGTGCTTCTCAGTCTGTACTGACTACACCGAATCACATCGTGTATGCGTGACTAGAATCGTACTCGAAGATTGTGTTCAGGACACTGACCTTCCGAACAGACGTTCTCCTTCCATTGATGCCGTTTGAAGTGTGACTTATGGACTGAAGTGTCTCCTAATCACCCACCAGAGTAAGGTGCACTGAACCAATACACAACACTAGACTTTAAAAGGAGGTCTGTTTTAGACAGAGAATTATATGGTCATTTCAGACCTACGTGTCTAAAAAAAAAAGACGAAAAGTCTTTATAGAGTAACAGGAGACCATTTTCTTATGATTTATAGGTACGGAAGTTGACGGAGCAATTAAGTTCACGTAGTCACTGTTAGTCCCATTACAGCTGGAAAGAAATTTTCAACATCCGTGTTCCAAAACGTATTGTGTTGTCGATACAAGACAGGGAAGGAATTTTGACTTTGGCAACAGGAGGGTACTCATCCGTTGTCTACGTCCACGAGTAGAAGGGTCGTTGGGAACGTCGGTCCTCACCGGTACACCGGTTGATCTGTGTCCCGTTCAGACGAGCCCCAGACGACCCTGCTTGAGAGGTGGATGACGTTTGTCTCTTTGGTGCTGCGAGTGAGAGAAGGGCCTAGGAAAGAAGATTGTGAACCCACGGTCCATCACTCCAGTACTCCAAACCTCGTACTTTCCACTTTTATGACCGTGAAACCCACTGGGTCCTTTGGTCTCCTTAGACTGGAGAACTACTCTGTACTTGGGTCGCCTGGATAGAGTCCTGGTGTACTGAGGTTGGGAGAAGTATGTACTCTCGTGCGATGTGAAAAGAGATTTGTTCCCTACTCGCCGGACTCAACAAATTCGATGAAGACCAGACCTTCAAAGAATGCGCGACGGGTTTTCTTCACTATCAAATCTCTACCCCTCTGTCTTCGGTCAGGTTCGGTCGTGTCGTCGTCCTCTCTTAAAAAGTCCTGAGGGCCCATCTTCTTGGATGGTTTGCACTTGTTACTCCGTAAAAAGAGGTTAATCACGACTACCGACAAACTCTGGAGCTTTACTCGACCGGACTCTTGCTCGGGTATCCGACTCTTACCGACTCTCCTTTCTCCCTCGCGTAGACACGGCGACTACTGTAGTGACTGAGTCACGGCCGTCGAGGTGCGAGACGGACTTAGGACCGAAAGGGCCGACGCTCCACTCACTAGTCCCTTTCCAAGTGCCTTAAACCTAAAACACACACCGTCCGACTGACGTGAACGTCGGAATCGATTACTACAGGGACCTAGGTGTAAGAAGCCGAACGTCAAAGGGTGAGACACTCTTGCCGAAATGAGTCAACTTTCTCTGTTCTCACTGCCCTCCGGCCAAGAGTCGGATCTGGCGCACTCTGGAGCTCACAGAGTCGAAGGAGAACCTTAAGAAGGTGGCAGTACTGATGGCCGGACCCGGTCGGGGTCTTCTTACTGTCCGGTGCACCTTCTGTCGGACCAGTGAAGTCGATTCCAGTAGGATCAGACCAACGGCTGATCGGCTGTGGGTCTGTACTCTCAGTCGGTTCTCGTCCAAGTTCTAGTCTGTACGGAGGAGTTGGTGGTCGACTGGTGTCTGTGTACTCACTCGGACCGGTTCGGGTCTTTCAGACGGGTGGACTGGGTATCTGCGCACTCGTTATTGTGTGCAGGTGACGACGCTCTGTGCCTCTGAACCCTACCTCATAGTGTGTGGTTCTTGACTGATTAAGTCAATGAACACTTGTTTTCGTAGGAGCGACTACTTCGTCACTTCTCTGTCCGCCCATAAACTCGTCGACCCTGTAGACACTTTTAGAAACTGATCCCTTTACTAGTGTAAACATGAAATCTGTAAATTTGTAAGACCGTACTGGTACCTCCTACCATAATTCACGATTTGAAAATAACTTTTATCAGCTCGGGTACTTCCTTCTTTTGAAATTACACATTCGGATGTACTAGATTCTTCTCCATAGACTTGTTTTTTCTCCTTTTCTTCTACTTCGTGTCTCCCGTCTCCAGCATCTCTATAGAGCTCAGGGGTGGTGATATCCGTTCAACTGGATGTCGTTCTTAGTCTACGAGTTACACTCCAGGGGTTTACTTGTCATAGTAGTCGTGGACTTTGAATGATCATTAAGTTTAAGAGTCGAGGAGGGGTCTGGACGTCACAGTCTTCGACCCATATTCACGGTTGTTAGACAGAAGTGTTCGGGAGGTCTAAGAAGAATGTCAAACTCTTGGTGACTGGGCCCGGTACCACTCTTCGATAATTCCTCCGGTTCAGTAATTCCTGTGGTCGTGACTAAAGTCTAGTAGAGACGGTTTTCCTGAAGTCGACTCTACAGTGGTCGAAATAGACCAACTTTCAGAATCAGTCGTCTATGTTCCGAACAAGGGTCCCGATGAGGAGACCCGAGACTGGAGAGGCACCGGTACAGGACTGCGATCGGTATTACAGGAGGTGACCAGGACTCGGAGGCGACATTGTACCGAGTCTCCTCACTGAAGGACTCGGTGTTCGTCTCTAGCTCTAAAAGGACTTGGTATTCGGTTCTGACCTCACTTCTTACATATATACCTGTCTCCTTTGACTTAAATGTTGTAGTCGTTTAATTACTAGAACGACGGAGTTTCCCTGGGTCCAGACCAGGAGGAGGAAGACGGACCTCTCCCCAGTTAGCACACGAGTTGTCCTACGAGGGGTGTTTGCCGGGCACGACTAGGGGCATCAGTCATATGGTGCAGAATGTGGAATGGGGTAGTCTTATAAAAACCTCTGTAGAAGTGAAAGGTCAAGAGGAATTAAGATCCCCGGCGTCTACATAGTCACTACATTCAGATACTCCTTTTAATATTCTTAATTTCAGAATTTACGATTGTTTTTATATTACTGAAGTTAATTTCCCTTTCATTCCTCAACACTCCTTTAAGAAAACCACTTTCTCTTCGTTGATAAATAATTTAATAGGTCCGTAAGGTGAGACGTCTTCTCTTGAGTCTCTAGGAACAGATGTCCTCCTTAGTTCCCAACACAATCCTTCTGTAGATTATCCCGGAATCATATACGAGATCCCTAAAGGTCAGAAACCAATTCTAAGTCGTCTCAGGAAGTTATTCCGTCGGTGTGTCTGCAGGTCCACACACCCGGTGATATAAGGATCCTCTCCTAGTAGTGTAAAGACGTCTTCTTCGTGGGTCTAGGTGTTAAACTTTTTGTTTTAGGAGTCCAATCTCCTCGTCCCCACTGTTTGTCCCCCTGTGTCTCCTACAAGTCCCGTCGTTTTGATGCGAGTACTCCGACACTGCCATCTGTGTACAGTGATATGTAAACAGGTGGTCGGAAGGGGAGGAAGTTTTTCTTTTAGCGATTTCGACGATCTTTTCCGTCTCCTTGGTCTCTAGTTTAACGGTTGTAGACGACCTAGTAGCTTTTTCGTTCTCTCAAGGTCTTTTTGTAGATAAAGACGAAATAACTGATACGGTTTCGGAAACTGACACACCTAGTTTTATTTGACACCTTTTAAGACTTTCTCTACCCTTATGGTCTGGTGTACTGGACGGAGAACTCTTTAAACATATGTCCAGTCCTTCGTTGTCTTGACCTGTACCTTGTTATCCGCCCAAGGTTTATCCTTTTCCTCATACAGTTCCGACATATAACAGTGGGACGAATAAATTGAATATACGTCTCATGTAGTACTCTTTACGACCCGACCTTCTTCGTGTTCGACCTTAGTTCTAACGGTCCTCTTTATAGTTATTGGAGTCTATACGTCTACTGTGGTGGAAATACCGTCTTTCACTTCTCCTCGATTTTTCGGAGAACTTTCACCACCCCTGAGCTCCTCTCACTTTTTCAACCGAATTTCGAGTTGTAAGTCTTTTAATTCCAGTACCGTAGACCAGGGTAGTGAAGTACCCTTTACCTACCCCTTTGTCACCCTTGTCACAGTCTGAAATAAAAACCCCCGAGGTTTTAGTGACGTCTACCACTAACGTCGGTACTTTAACTTCTACGAATGAAGAACCTTCTTTTCAATACTGGTTGGATCTGTCGTATAACTTTTCGTCTCTGTAATGAAACGGTTGTTTCCAGGCAGATCAGTTCCGATACCAAAAAGGTCACCAGTACATACCTACACTCTCAACCTGACACTTCTTTCGACTCACGACTTGTTAACTACGAAAACTTGGCACCACAACCTCTTCTGAGAACCCTCAGGGAACCTGACGTTCCTCTAGGTTGGTCAGGTAAGACTTCCTTTAGTCAGGACCCACAAGTAACCTTCCTCACTACGATTTCGACTTTGAGGTTATGAAACCGATGGAGTACGTTTCTCAACTGAGTAACCTCTTCTGAGACTACGACCCTCCCTAACCCCCGTCCTCCTCTTCCCCTGCTGGCTCCTACTCTACCGACCTACCGTAGTGACTGAGTTACCTGCACTCAGACTCACTTGAGCCCATAAACCACTACCTGTCCCTCCGGACCGCACGACACTAAGTACCCCAGCGTTTCAGCCTGTGCTGACTCGTTGACTTGACTTGACTTGACTGACTTTCGACGATAAGTTACACAAACACTATACTCATACACTACACACACTATACACATACACTACACACATACACCACCCACACTATACACATACACTATACATACACTACATGTACACTACACACATATACTACACACAATACAGACACACGACACACTATACATACTACACACACACTACACACACATTACACACATACACACTACACACACTATACACACAGACTACACAGACTATACATACACTACACACATATACTACACATACTACACACACACACTACAGACACACACTACAGACACACTACACACACTATACAGACATACCACACACTATACACACATACTACACACACACACTCTACACACACCACACACATACACACTACACACACTACACACACAGACTACACAGACTATACATACACTACACACACTATACACACACACTACACACACACTAACACACACACTACAGACACACTACACACACTATACAGACACACCACACTATACACACATACTAAACGCACTACACACTACACACACACTATACACACATACCACACACACACACACTACACACACTATACAGACACACACACACATACTAAACACACACACTACAGACACACACACACTATACACACATACCATACACACACACACACTATACAGACACACACACACTACACACACTAAACACACACACACTACACACACTAAACACACACACACTATACACACATACCACACACACTACACACACTATACAGACACACACACTACACACACTATACAGACACACACACTACACACACACTATACACACATACCACACACACTACACACCACACACATTATACACACATACCACACACACACACACTACACACACACTATACACACATACACCACACACTACACACACTATACAGACACACACACACACATACTAAACACACACACACTACACACACACTATACACACATACCACACACACACACTATACAGACACACACACACTACACACACACTATACACACATACCACACACACACACACTATACAGACACACACACACTACACACACTATACAGACACACACACACACACTATACAGACACACACACACCACACACACTACACACACATACCACACACACACTATACAGACACACACACACACTACACACACTAAACACACACACACACTATACACACATACCACACACACACACACTACACACACAATACANAGACACACACACACCACACACACTAAACACACACACACTACACACACACTACACACACATACCACACACACACTCCAGACACACATACACACATACACTACACACACATACCACACACACACACACACCACACACACTATACACAACGCCCTCTATGCCCCTAGATTCCGACCCACATACCCTCTGTTGTTTTCTCCCTGTTTTTAGGGGTGTTCGGTCTCTCGAGAATGAGGGGGTGCCTTCTGTTGACCCATCTTTACGAGTTTCAAAACTCCCCCCCTTTTAACCCCCGTACACGTGAAGACACCGCCACTCGAGTGCAGTCTACTTTGCGCGACGAGGCGGCACTCGTCGACACGTCGGGGCGCCGTGACGCCGGGCGTGTCTCACCACGGCGAGAGTGGCAGTAGACCGCGGGCGTGCAACGTGGAAGGACTGGACTTTGGCAGAGGTGATTTGTGGTCGAAAGTAAGGGGCGGGGTGGGCGGGACGGACCGGGGACGCAGATGGTCGCGTGAAGGACTGACAAAACTCAAGGAGTATATTCGCCGTAGTTTGTTATAAACAGACATGGATGACATATGACCTTACGTAAAAATTCCTATTGAAAATTTTTTAATCATAAAGTAGAACTTGTCAGGTTTCACATTTGTCGCGAAGGTTNACGTTCCTCTAGGTTGGTCAGGTAAGACTTCCTTTAGTCAGGACCCACAAGTAACCTTCCTCACTACGATTTCGACTTTGAGGTTATGAAACCGGTGGAGTACGTTTCTCAACTGAGTAACCTCTTCTGGGACTACGACCCTCCCTAACCCCCGTCCTCCTCTTCCCCTGCTGGCTCCTACTCTACCGACCTACCGTAGTGACAGAGTTACCTGCACTCAGACTCACTTGAGCCCATAAACCACTACCTGTCCCTCCGGACCGCACGACACTAAGTACCCCAGCGTTTCAGCCTGTGCTGACTCGTTGACTTGACTTGATTTGACTGACTTTCGACGATAAGTTACACAAACACTATACTCATACACTACACACACTATACACATACACTACACACATACACCACCCACACTATACACATACACTATACATACACTACATGTACACTACACACATATACTACACACAATACAGACACACGACACACTATACATACTACACACACACTACACACACATTACACACATACACACTACACACACTATACACACAGACTACACAGACTATACATACACTACACACATATACTACACATACTACACACACACACACTACAGACACACACTACAGACACACTACACACACTATACAGACATACCACACACTATACACACATACTACACACACACACTCTACACACACCACACACATACACACTACACACACTACACACACAGACTACACAGACTATACATACACTACACACACTATACACACACACTACACACACACTAACACACACACTACAGACACACTACACACACTATACAGACACACCACACTATACACACATACTAAACGCACTACACACTACACACTACACACACACTATACACACATACCACACACACACACACACTACACACACTATACAGACACACACATACTAAACACACACACTACGGACACACACATACTATACATACATACCACACACACTACACACACTATACAGACACACACACACACACATACTAAACACACACACTACAGACACACACACACTATACACACATACCATACACACACACACACTATACAGACACACACACACTACACACACTAAACACACACACACTACACACACACTATACACACATACCACACACACACACTACACACACTAAACACACACACACTACACACACACTATACACACATACCACACACACTACACACACTATACAGACACACACACTACACACACTATACAGACACACACACTACACACACACTATACACACATACCACACACACACACACCACACACATTATACACACATACCACACACACACACACTACACACACACTATACACACATACCACACACACTACACACACTATACAGACACACACACACTAAACACACACACACTACACACACACTATACACACATACCACACACACACACTATACAGACACACACACACACTACACACACTAAACACACACACCACACACACTATACACACATACCACACACACTACACACACTATACAGACACACACACACACATACTAAACACACACACACTACAGACACACACACACTATACACACATACCACACACACTACACACACTATACAGACACACACACACTAAACACACACACACTACACACACACTATACACACATACCACACACACACTCCAGACACACACTACACACACACACTATACACACATACCACACACACACACTATACAGACACACACACTACACATACTAAACACATACACCACACATACACACACACTATACAGACACACACACACACTACACACACTATACAGAGACACACACACATACTATACAGACACACACACACTACACACACTACACACACTATACACACATACCACACACACACACACACTATACACACATACCACACACACACACTACACACACTAAACACACACACATACCACACACACACACTATACAGACACACACACACAACACACACTACACACACATACCACACACACACTATACAGACACACACACACACTACACACACTAAACACACACACACACTATACACACATACCACACACACACACACTATACAGACACACACACACCACACACACTAAACACACACACACTACACACACACTACACACACATACCACACACACACTCCAGACACACATACACACACACGCTACACACACATACCACACACACACACTATACAGACACACACACACAACACACACTACACACACATACCACACACACACACACACCACACACACTATACACAACGCCCTCTATACCCCTAGATTCCGACCCACATACCCTCTGTTGTTTTCTCCCTGTTTTTAGGGGTGTTCGGTCTCTCGAGAATGAGGGGGTGCCTTCTGTTGACCCATCTTTACGAGTTTCAAAACTCCCCCCCTTTTAACCCCCGTACACGTGAAGACACCGCCACTCGAGTGCAGTCTACTTTGCGCGACGAGGCGGCACTCGTCGACACGTCGGGGCGCCGCGACGCCGGGCGTGTCTCACCACGGCGAGAGTGGCAGTAGACCGCGGGCGTGCAACGTGGAAGGACTGGACTTTGGGACAGAGGTGATTTGTGGTCGAAAGTAAGGGGCGGGGTGGGCGGGACGGACCGGGGACGCAGATGGTCGCGTGAAGGACTGACAAAACTCAAGGAGTATATTCGCCGTAGTTTGTTATAAACAGACATGGATGACATATGACCTTACGTAAAAATTCCTATTGAAAATTTTTTAATCATAAAGTAGAACTTGTCAGGTTTCACATTTGTCGCGAAGGTTGAATCTTGTCTTCGTCGAGTCTATCTAAAATGTACATTCCGGACCTTCTATGTCGGATGTTATTTCATTCCTTGTTACTTGACAGGTGCAACCCTCTTCGGTCAGACCTATTGAGTCTAGGTTCGAGGGTGTCCCTCTCCCGTTACCGTGGGGTGAGGTCATGAGAACGGACCTTTTAGGGTACCTGTCTCCTCGGACCACCCGACGTCAGGCACCCCAGTGTGTCTCAGCCTGTGCTGACTCGCTGAAGGGAAATTGAAAAGTGAAAGTACGTGACCTCTTCCTGTACCGTTGGGTGAAGTCACAAGAACGGACCTCCTAGGGTCCCTGTCCCCTCGGACCACCCGACGGTAGATGTCCCAACGTGTCTCAGTCTGTGTTGACTTCGTTGAATTGTCGTCGTCGTTCGAGGGTGTACAAAAATACGTTGTCCGGGTCTGTTACCCCCCCCCTCCCCGCGCTGTTCACTGCGTCTAAGGAGAGTTCAGAACTCTTCGACCCTTGACACTGATTTTGGGAGTACAAGATCATGAGTCGAAATTGATTAAAACTTAAAAATACGAAAAATTTTGTATAATGGTAATTATAAAATTTATACGAATTTTATTTATCGTTCGATACAATTAATATCTTTGTGCTCTTTTTTCCTAAATTTTTCATCTATTAATTTTAGAGGATGTTAGGGCGGTGGGTCTATACTGGTGACCAATAAAACTGCACGTCGAAAGTACCTTAAGAGACGGATTCATACATATATTAAAATTACTTTGAGTAACTTGTATTATGAAACATTTGACTAGAAACGATCTTCATGTCTACGTTCCAGTCTTTTTTTAAAAAATGACTTGAACTTGAATCTTACGACTAAATTTCTTAAAGTCCTCTTTTACATCACACATTCAATTTCAAAAAATGAGTTTAAGGTAGTGGCAACTGTAGAATAATCCTTCATGACAACGACGACGACAACAATAAGTAGGGGAGTCAGTGTAGACTGAGAAACGCTGGGGCACCTGACACCGTGTGGTCCGGAGGGACACGTAGTGGTAGAGGGTCTCGAACGAGTTTAAGTACAGGTAACTCAGCCACTACGGTAGGTTAGTAGAGTAGGAGACAGCAGGGGAAGAGGAGGACGGAAGTTAGAAAGGGTCGTAGTCACAGAAAAGGTTACTCAGTCGCGAAGCGTAGTCCACCAGTTTCATATTTTTTTACACAAACCATTTTTTTTATTTAACGTAATCTTCCGACCTAAGACGTCTTACAGAGGAGAGAACGAGGAAACCCAAAAGAGAGTGAGACAGGTCTCGTGCGAAAGAGACAGGTGCTAAGAGAGGTGGGAAGAAACGAGAAGCGAAAGGGGTTGGAAAAGAACGGGTTTACTGCCAAAAGGTCGATCGTCGAACTCGGCGGTTGTCCCCTTCCGTGACGGAAGACCGTCGGAGCGTTCGCAACGGTACCTCTGAACAAAAGGTAACACGTAACGAGACGCACGGTATAGGTGAGGCCGGTAACACGGTCCACTTTATGGTTGCGAGCGGGTACACCTTCTACCAAGTAGGCCTCCGCTAGCCGAGGTGGTTCCCTTCTCTCTTTCTTTTTGTGCACACCAAGGACGGCGGAAGTGGAACCGTCTCTTTTTACCTGAACTTTGACCCCGGCCCCATGTCTCGGAAGTCTCGAGACCCGCTAGTCGCCCCGGCCGGCCTCGGTTCTTTCTTGTGTATCTCCAACACACACCGTCACTGTGGAGTTCTTTTTAGTGAGACTCAGCACGCGGACTAGTAAATTGACGACACCCGTGCCCGGGTCGGGCGAGGGTTCAGTTTGCATTTACCGAATTCCTTCGGCCAGAAAAAAGGGGGAGGCGAAAATGGCCTGACGTACAGACTGTCGGTAAAATGACACAAATGTTTAATACTTTTAAGACCCGTCGATTAATACTTTTATAACTCTTCAGCATCCTCTTCATTGAGAACCTCGCCCAATTCCGTCTCTTGTCTGACATTTCAGGAACTTTTTACTCGACGAGCCAGAGGTGCAGACGGTCATTGAAAACCATAAGGTCTTATAACGATACGATTAGCCTTTGGGTTCTTTCTTTCTTTAGTTATTTTTAGAATCTCTTCGCCTCCCCTTCTCCACCCGACCGGTATGACTCGTCTGCTTCCTCTCACCTAAGCAAGGAGGCTAGATAGGCAAAGAGAAGGTCTCCTAGTCGTCAGTTTCTTAGGTCGATCAAAGTATTCGTTTGTTCTCCACTATTTAAAAGTCAAGACACAAACAAACAAAAAAAAAAAAATTTTTTCCTGCCGGAAAGAAGTTTAAACTGGAACGACGAAAGTGTGGTAGACCTTTCTTTTGGATCAACAGAAGGGGGTAAACAAAATACAACTTCTTTTAATTACGTACACGTTGTCATTGTCTTTCTTAGATTCGTTTAAGATCTGACTTCTATGTCAACCACTCTAAAGTACTATATGGTGTTATTCCATCGTTTACAACAAAAAGATGTTACGGAAAGAAAGAACATCGCCTAGAGGAAGTAATTTCCAAGTGCAACTCGTTTAGGAATGTTTTATCTGAATGACAGTTGGAGAGACCCAGCCTTTCTCCTCAGTGTCGTCAGCCCAGTCAAAAATCTGCCAGTCTATCAAGATCTTGTGTCGATAAAATACTAGGTCGGGATAGAAGGAGGGTAGTCTTTTACTTCGGAAGACAAATCTATTACTATGTATTTCAAGTAAGATATAAGGTATGATGTTGTAATGTCTGTTGTAACAGAAACGATATTCTGTTGAATTTTTTTTAAAAAAATTAGCTTTAGATCAGCTAAATGTCACGACACAATCAAAGTCTACACCTCGTTTCACTAAGTCGATCTGTGTATGTCATGTATATAAGAAGAAGTCTAATAAAAGGTAGTATTCCATAATTTTTTATACTCATCTCAAGGGACGCGACATGTCATCCCAGAACAACCAGTAGATGAAATACAAAACAACAACAAAAGGTCACCGGTTCAGTACAGGTTGAGAAACGTTGAGGTTCCTGACGTCGTGTGGTCTGAAGGGACAGAGGATGGTAGAGGACCTCAAACGGGTTCAGGTACAGGTGCCTTGGTCACTACGGTAGACAGTGGGAGACGAGGAAGACGGAAGTGAGAACCTGCAAGTCTAACGAAGACACAGGACCGATAACTTTGTTCACGACGTTACTTGTGACGCCGCGCAGGAAAGATTAATACCAAAGGAGGTTTACATACGAGTCCTCACCCTAACGTTCTAGTGTACAATCGAGCGAGCGAAACAGAAAAAGAGAATCCTTGGAGGTATGACGGGAGATGTCACTGACATGGTTGAGTGTAAGGGCGCTTGTCACGTTCTCCCGAGGAAAAAGCCACGGGAGAGACGTAAGTAACAGACGTCTGAGAAGTCACTACCCGTAAGACTGGACACCCTCACGAACCTAAACGTAAAGAGATTATCAGATTCGAAGAAAAGTACACGGACGACCTGTAGGAAGAGAACCCCCCTTTACATATAAATCTAGAAGACAGGTAAAAGACTAACCCGACAAACGAAAACCTGTGAGACGATTTAGACCTCTAATTAGAAAACCCAGTGCACGAAACGTTTACAGGAGAGGGTAAGACATCCGACTGAACACAAATACCAAAGGCAACGACACGTTCTCAAGGACTCAAATTAATCCAGGGTAAGTAAGCAAAAACCGAGATAAAAGTAATACGATCCTCTACTAAGGTTTTTCTATTGCGATCCGAAATACGGTTCGACACAAGACACAAAAGGAGATCCTTAAAATGTCATGGACCAAAACGTAAATCCAGAAATTAGGTAAAACTCAAATAAAGACACACAACGAGCTACTGTAGGACTAAAGTGAGAAAGTGCAAGTAGGAAGGGTCGCGGTGAACACGGCAGGAAAGACAACATCTAATTAACTGGCATCCACACACCCAAATAGAGACCCTAAAGAGAGGACCAAGTGACTAGATGTTCGGATAAAAAGACGGTCATGGTACGATGTATATATCACATGTATATATCATGATATGATATTTCGACGTCAGGTACGCCAGCGATTCTCAACCTGTGCTGACTCGTTGAAGTGAAAGTGAAAAGTGAAAGTACGTAACATCTTCCTTTGCCGTTGGGTGAGGTCACAAGAACGGACCTTTTAGGGTCCCTGCCCCCTCGGACCACCCGACGACAGATACCCCAGCGTGTCCCAGCCTGTACTGACTTCACTGAATCGTCGTCGTCGTCGTCGTCGTGATATTTCGATGACGTGTTCTTTAGTCCCTCAGGCTAAGGAGGTCGATGTAAAAAGAAAGAGTTCTAACGAAACCGATTAACCCCAGAAAACAAAAAGGTATATTTAAAATTTTTAAAACAAGAACTAGACATTTTTTACGGTAGTCATTAAACTGTCCCTACTGTGACTTAGATGTCTAACGGAGCCCGTTATGTCAATAAAAATGTTATAACTAAGAAAGTTCGGTTCTTGTACCAGATAGAAAGGTTAGTAAACGCAGTAGAAGTTACGGGAAGTAGTCACAGTATCAAAATTTTATGTCCCGAAAACGGAGGAATCCCTCCAAATAAAAATCCATAAAAGAAACTATACTACCATACACCCTGATAAGGGAATTAAAGAGAAAGACTGGAAAACAACAATTACATATCTTTACGTGGTATGGAGACACATAATTCAAACGTAGGACGTTGAAATAGTTTAAACTACTGCTCGAGATCTTCAAAAGACCGTCGTAGAAATCTAAAAATTACGGACCATAGTACAGTAGACGTTCCTCACTGTCAAAATGAAGAAAAGATCAACCTGAGAAAAAATACTGTTAGTAATTACGAAATATTACGTGGTTTTGGTATTCACTTAAAACACATCGTAATGACCTTCGTCAGGGACTCAGTATAATACCGTTTAATCTCGAAGTATACACCTAGTTTGCTTGTACGTAGTCTTTAAGTCTTATGACATTAGAGGTTTTAGTGACGTCTACCACTGACGTCGGTACTTTAATTTTCTGTGAACGAGGAACCTTCTTTTCAATACTGGTTAGATCTGTCGTATAATTTTTCGTCTCTGTAAAGAAACGGTTGTTTCCAGGTAGATCAGTTCCGATACCAAAAAGGTCACCAGTACATACCTACACTCTCAACCTGATATTTCTTTCGACTCACGTGTTAACTACGAAAACTTGACACCACAACCTCTTCTGAGAACTCTCAGGGAACCTGACGTTCCTCTAGGTTAGTCAGGTAGGATTTCCTCTAGTCAGGACCAACAAGTAACCTTCCTGACTACGGCTTCGACTTTGAGGTTATTAAACCGGTGGACTACACTTCTTGACTGAGTAAACTTTTCTGGGACTACGACCCTTTCTAACTTCCATCCTCCTCTTCCCTCGCTGTCTCCTACTCTACCAACCCACCGTAGTGGCCGAGTTACCTGTACCCAAACCCACCTAGCGTCCTCAACCACTACCTGTCCCTCCGGACCATACGACGTCAGGTACCTCAGTGTCCCAGTCTGTATTCACTCACTGACTTGACTTCTAAAGATGTTGTATAGGACGATAAAAGAACAAGAAGAACTAGATCGAATAAGTATTTAATATTTATTTTATTAAAATAATTAACTATTTTACATTCCACACTAGTGTAAAAGTTGAAGGGGAGATGACAAACAACGGTATTCTTTATCCTATTCGAGACCAGGGCTCGAGGAAAACGATACAATATTCGGTTCTTTACATGATTTAAAAGACTGAAAGGTAACCGTCTTTCGAAAATATTTTCGACACTAAATAAATCTCATACCTTTCCGTTCCCTGTGCGTGTCATTATGGACACTTCTTCATTTTCCTCTTTCCTACTTTCTTTCTCACTTTGCTTTACCTGAGAGGTACGTGTACAATAAACTGACTTTATGTGTCGACACATTTATTGACTGTGGAACACAACAGGTCAATGGAAAGTTCACCCGTAAGCACATCTATATTTACGTACATTAAACTCATAGGAAGGCAGTGCGTTCACATACAAAGGACCCAGAAGATTGTCCTTGTAGTATCTGCCTGGAACATCCATAAAGCTCAAACCGAGGTCTAGTGACTTTATTTCGTCTATAACGCTATTTCGTTCAGGACCCTTTAGACAAAACAAAACAAGGGGGCCACGTATATTTCGACAAACATGGCACACTCTCGATACTTCACGTGTCGTCGTAGTACAGAATTTCTTGTATGTAAGGAATTAAATTTTCATAGACGACTTTTGTTACTGGTAGTCGACTCGGCAGTCACTCAGCATCAACTTTGTAGTTTCCAGCGACTAGTGTCTAGCGGTAGTGTCTGGCTTATTATTACTTTTCAAACTCTATGACACTCTTTAATTGTTTTATACTGTCTTTGTACTCCACTCGTTTGTGAACCTTTTTACCACGGTTATCTGTAAGAGCTGAGTCCCAATGGTCTTTGGTAGTTAAACATTATTTTTTTCTCTTTTTGTACGTTACAGACGTTTCATGTTCGTTCACTCCATACTGATAGTTAATTTCCAGTACTACTTCTGGTCAATGCAAACACAGACGGGATACCAGGATAAAATTTTCACGTCGGTGAAAAGGTCTTCTTTTAAGAATTAAGAAGACCCTCGAATTTTGAGTAGAAAAGTGTAGTCGGGATCTCAAATAGTAGACTTGCGTGTGTCAGTATATCGAACTTCTTAAGTTTCCCCTGAAGGCTTACGAACAGACAAAAGTCAGAAGTCCGCAGGAAGAGTGAAGGGAAAAAAAAAAAAAATTGCGTATGATTAAACAGTCAAACGAATGAACGGTCACAGCGGTCTTAAGATGTCCTCTATTTAGCTGTCTCGGGGTGCACGAAACAAGTGAATCTTGTCGGTACAAACGTACGTACGAGTCAAAGAAGTCAGTACAGACTCAGAAACGCTGAGATACCTGACGTCGGACGGTCTCAGGAGACAGGTGCCCTTAAGAGCTCCGTTAACCTCAACGAGTGGTGCGGGAGGAGGTCCCCTGGAAGACTTCGGTCCCTAGCTTGGACGCAGTGAGCGTAGGGGCCGTGACGTCCGTCCAAGAACTGGGTCTCTCGGTGGACGCTTCGGGTCTTGTCGGTCCCTGCATAGATTTCATACGACAGTCAGGAACCGTAGTGCGGGAGGAATCGTTTAAATCGGATGGGGAAAAGAAAAGTTTCGAGTGGGGAGAACTAACATTTATGTCTTTAGTTTCCTCTGAATTTATTAACGCTGTCTTAAGCCAAATACCGGTGATTACTGCCAACAGTATAGTCTTCACAAATAGACTTGGTTGATAACTAAACCTTTAACCTCATTTTTCTCAGTCAGCGTCGTCCTTTTTTTTTATGATTAACACGAAGGAACTACGTCCGTAAGAGGGTAATAAACAGTGTTCGACCCTCTAGTCTCGGACCAATAACGAAGTTATTCATCAATGGACTGAAAATATGTACCTCTGTCATAAGTTCTTAATCTTATATTAGTGGTAGAAAGAGGGAACCTGATCTGCACGATTCAATTCGATTTAAACGGACTCATACTAAAGTTTCCTGTTTCACTTTGTCAGACCAGTTCAAAAAAACCAAAAAAAAAAAAATTCGGGGTTTATCTTCTCGTCTAAGAAATAATTTTGACCCTTTGTGGACTATACACCTCTGTCCCCACAAAACAAAAAAAAAAAGGAGAGAGAGAGGAGGGAGAACGAAAACGGGAGAGAACTCTTCCTTCGCAAGTTACCTTACTCCGTCGATCGACCGAGAAAAATTTTAACAGGATTAAGTAAACAAAATGTAAGAAAGACGATTCCATATTAAATTTTTAGTTGTCGCGCGCAGGCGGGTGCACCTTGGCAAAGCTCCCGGACCCTCGCGCCGCTTCCGGACGACGGGGCGCCCGAGGGGCGGCGAGCCTTCCCGCGCACGACGACTATCGGGAAGTCGTCCGAGCCGAAGTGGCCCTCGCCCACGACAGACTCCTGGGCCCACGCAGGCCTTTTGTCGTGCGGGTAGGGAGAGGCCCCTCTTCAGTTCGGGACTCAAAAGTCCGTCCCAAAGGAAGAAACCGAAAATGGTGGCTTAGGACTACCAAACCTTACTCCATCTGGGACGGAACGCCCCGGAGTGTAAGACAGATGTTGACGAGCCATGGTTTTGGATGGGTAAGGAGAGGAAATGTCACACTTGGTCTTAGAGGAGTAAGCAGTGTCAGTTTCCAGAGAGACCACACGTTGGCTTACGGAGTAAAAGAGATCGAAGGTGAGGGAGTAACGAGGTTAGTGCGACTAGCTCAGAGGTTTGGATTATTCGTTAAAAAGCTTAATTTTTATATGAAAGGTAACTCATAAACATTGATAAAACCTTTTTATACTCGATAGTACCGTGTGGAGTCTTAAGTAGCAAAGGAAAGAACGTACATTAGAGGGATAGGAAGACATGCACATAAACTGGATGGTAACTGATAAGACTAAAATTAGCAGTGTTGATACAGTGCAAAGACTTCAGTAATGGGTAATTACGTGACCCACTCTGTTGTCACACCGGTCCGAACGGGAAACGACGAGTCAGGACCGTGCGCCGTTATTCAACAAACGTGGTGGTGGTGGTGGTAGTAGTAGCACAATAATCCTAAGTCTACCAAACTTTGTAAATTTGGTAAATAGAAGAGTTACTCGGACACGAGCGGAAAGTCGACTAGACAACACCTTACACAACATTAGTATAGTATACGTAGATGGGTTTGACGAAAACCTAAAACAATTTTGACAAATCAGCTCTATTTAAGGGTCCTCTCAATTGCTCTGGATTCTTTTACTCATAGAAACAAGGTGGTTTTTAAAAGTGTGGAACGACTGTAAACGAGAGGACAGAGGAATAAACTCCTTTGGCGGGGGTCGGTTTGTGTGAGACTGTAAGAGAAAGGAAGAGACAGAGAGGACGGACGATTTTAGAAGGAGAGGGAAGCTCAGGGCGAGAATGAGAATACGGAGAAAGAGGCGTATCGATTCAGAGAGAATCAGAGGTAATCTGTCGATTTATTCCTATTAATGATGGGGTTTCTCAATTCACTGTCTAGTCGACTCTACTACGGATTTTTCACCGGTTGTACATAATGTACACAATCGACAGAAATGGTAGTGCAATCAGAGGGGTTTGTACCGAAAGACAACAAAAGGAAGTTCTTATAAGTTCTTCCGACTCATTGATTCACCCTCTGTCTATAAACTTTTCTGAAGTAAGAGTATTTAGTAGTCAAAAGTTCGAATTCCGTAACGCCCTTTTTTTGGACCCATTTCTCTCCTATTTATGGTCGCCAATGTAGGTGTACAGGAGGACCACTACTCTCCTCGACGTTACATCGGTCGGTTCGAATGTTCCTTTTATGGTACAACTAGACGTGTTTCGCCTCGAGGTCTTTAGTTAAGGGTTGAGGGGCCACTAAGTTTCTGACGTCCGTCCGACGAACACACATCTCTTTCTGCACCCGAGGGGAAGGACTTCACCGACTGCAAAAGAGACGATTTTGGGTACTCTACCGACCGAGAGAACCCTTTGTAAACCTTTGTCTTTCGATACGGTACTCCTCTCTCCTGTGTGTCTGATGATAAGGACTTGTACACCCTCTTGATATAAGAGGTAGCACGTACTTTATAGTCGGACCGGACGCGGCAGATTTCGATTTAACTAGGTATACTAACCTTAAAACGGGTCTAGGAAATTGGTTTCCCCCACCTCCACCCCCCTTCCGTGGTAGGGCTTTAATCGTAATAGTTATGCCATTATGTAACACTTACGATCACCCGGACTGTATCCTTCACTACATTATTCTCTGACGAATGACGAGGACGGGGAACTTGTCCTTTATAAAAGGAACTCCTTATCTTATGAACTTTTGACGTCTAACGTAAAATTATAATTGGTCTAAAGATGTAATTTGTACTAAAGGCTCTTGTTAGACTAAAAAGAGAAAAAAAAGAAAAAGAGAAAGAGAGAGAGAGAGAAAGAGGGGTGACGTGGGGAGTTCGTTCACTAGTCTTGACACGAGTTGGTACCCGTCGAGGACCTTATCTGGGACCCGACGGACGTTAAATTTACAGTTTGACACACGGAAACTCGTCGTGTCTGAGAGTCGGTCGTTGTGCGCAGTGAGTGACGACGGAGAGCTACGCAAGTCTAGTGATGTCTAAGAGAGGACCAAAGAGACTAACAGAGGGTCACACTTTAAAGTTCGGAACAAAGAAGAAGAAGTAAGTCAAAATCTGTTCACTCACATTAGTGAAAGATCTTGTTCATTCTTCGTTGTTCTTCTACTGGTTTGGACAAAATTTAAAACTTTCGTCGTGGCTCGTCGAAAGGACTCGAGGATCTTGATTAAAGACGTTGATTGACGTCTCACTTTTGATCGAAAAAAAAAAATTTGTCCGATTTGTCTAGATAGGGGTTACCTGTCTATGTGTCCTTAAGATTCGATGGTTTTCACCGGAGAGAGTCCCGTCCAACTGTCGTCACTGTTGGGGACTAACCAATTACCTCCGTGAAGTCCTAAATAGGCAAAACTAGTGATAGTCGAAACCGTCGTTTTGCCGCTTTATTTCCGCTGAATTCGTGTCGACACGTCCCTGCCCTTTCCCACACCTTCCTGACGACGTTCGTTGCTCGACAGCGAGGACTAAACGTCTTTCGTCTACCGACGCTCTACCCCCGGTGTTTCCTCCCCCTTGTTCCTTCTTTTTGATCTCAACGTTCCATTATCTGGTTTTCGTACTCATAGACCACGTACATTACTCTATGTACTGCCACTGACAGTGGATTATTCTATTAATCCCCTTTTACCAATATTTATCTCAAAGATTGTCAGCTGTATTGATTTATTCGTAAAGATCGTTTTATCCACTTTCTTCCTTAAACGACAACAACGATCAACAAAGTCAGTGATTCAACATAGACTGAGAAACACTGGGGTACTTGACATCGGGCGGTCCGAGGAGACAGGTACTCTAAGAGATCCGTTCTCATGACCTCACGCAACGGTACGGGAGGAGGTCTCCTAGGAGGGCCTGGTCCTTAGCTCGGGTGTGGAGGGCGCGACCGTCCGTCTAAGAATGGGGACTCGGTGGTCCCTTCGGGGGTTTCTTCCTTAATTCTCTTGTCTTTCGGTGCGACGTGAGACCCCTAGATCCTTATGAACTCTCGTGGAGAGTGGGAGTCTTTCTTACCACCACACTACTCATTCCCTCGGGTCCTCGAGAATCTCCACAGAAAGTTGTCCCGGTGCCGTCTCTCTTCGCCGCCCACCGTAAGCGGACTTTTGGTGTGTTGGAAGAGAACCGTCATCCCAAAGTGAAAAGGTGGTGCCTCCTCTCCAAAACAGTTCTAGACGTCCAAAGTTTGTAATCTCCGCGGACTCTCATTTTGTCGTGACAAAAAATTTATTGAAGAAAGTTGAGTTGTATTTACGGAGCTTCGACGGACGAGAGGAAAAGAGGTAAGTAGGACCTAGATCGAAGGGTGTCGTTCTTTCTTTAGCTCGTAAACATCTTTGGGATGACACCCGACCCGACGTACAAAACATCAATTTAGAGTACTGTAGGAGGGAGATTGGTGGAATACTTTGTCTGTAACAGAGCCAAAAATTTTACTCGTTGGCCCGTATCTTTCCAGTTCATGGAGAAGTTCTAGTCTTTCGTGTTTTATACAAGAGAGTTAGGATTTCCTTTAGTTGCGGCTTATAAGTAACCTTCTTGACTGCGACTTCGACTTCGAGAGTATGAAACTGATGGACTACTCTCCTCGGTTGAGTAACCTTTTCTGGGACTACGACCCTCTCTAACTCCCGTCCTCCTCTTCCCCCGCCGTCTCCTACTCTACCAACCTACCGTAGTGGCTGAGCTACCTGTACTCAAACTCGTTCGAGTCCCTCTATCACTTCCTGTCCCTTCGGACCGTACAACGTCAGGTACCCCAGCGTTTCTTCACCTGTACTGACTCGCGGACTTGTTGTTGTTTATTCTGTTTCTTCGCTTAAAACTCGAGCTCCAACGAACTTAGTTTCAAATCACGGGGAAAGTAGTATAAGGTAGATGACAGGTCTAGTCAGACGTGCACAGACTGGACTATGGACTGCAATATTCAGTTACCAGGACCCGTAGGCACGAAGTCACGAGAGCCCTACGGAGGGACGTGTCTGCGTGGTAGGTTACCCCCGGAAGACGAGACTACAGACGAGGAAAGAGATCTGTCAACGAGACTCTCAATCGTGAGGTGAGAGACACGGATGTCAGTTTCAGGAGACGATTAGGAGACTACATAAACTGATTTCTGGGACGGACCTCCAAGTTCTCCCTCCCCTGGATGAATATGGATACCGACTAAGTACAACTCCGTCTTTGGTTGTGTCACAACATTTCGTTAATAGGAAGTTAATTTTTAATTGTTTAAAATTTTTATTTCCGGGACGAACCTCCATGTAGGAGAAATATTTTAGTAGGTAGGAGGGAAATGCGATCGTCAAATACGTCTCTTATGCCTTCGTAAGTACTATCGACGGAGGGCAGACTGAAAAGGTGCCTGACAAACTAGGGTATGGGACGAGGGAGGAGTAAGTAGGGGGCAACCCTCCTGAGATTAAGGTCTTCGCCGACCTTGGATATCTATTACAAGATGGTCTCGCAGATGGTGTTAGCGTCTGTCTTTAAATCTACAGATTACAAGTTGACAGCTTTGTGAATTCCTTTTTGAAGATCTTCTCTCTTTCTCTCTTCACGTCTTAATGTCAATTTATAAAGTCACAAAGGTAGAATTATGAACCATCTTATATATTCATTTTTAAGTCGACCAATTGTCAACGAGGCAGTGAAGACTGAAAAACACGGGGTACCTGACATCGTGTGGTCTGAGGAGACAGGTACCCTAAAAGGTCTGTTCTTATGACCTCACCCAACGGTAAAGGAGGAGGTCCCCTAGAAGGGTTTGGTCCCTAGTTTGGGTCCGTCTGAGAAATGGTAGGCTCGATGGGTCCCTTAGTACCAACTGCATTGATAGTTGGTTAAATCAAATATAGATATCTTTTTGTCTGCGGTCTAAGTGTCTCATGTTTGAGAAAGGTTCATGTGTACCCAACAAATGGTGATATTTCGTATACAACCGATATTTTATTTATAGTTGTTTAATTGTTCCTAACTTTAGTTCGTCTTGTACAAGAGTCTGACTACTTAATTTAATGTTTTATTGTTGATAAACCTTTAATTTCTTCTATTTATTAAGTACTTCTTTTTTTAGTATCTCATATCGTTTATAGAGATTGACTTATTTTTACTTTTGTTTCGTATAGTTTTAAACATTCTATGTCGATTTCCTTATAATTTACTTTGTACGCCTAAATTCACAAAAATAATTATGTTTCAGGTTTTAGTTGTTATGTTCGAAGGTAGAATGTTTGACTCCCTTCTCCTCCTCTCTTTTAATTTAGGTTTTATTTCTTTTCTTTCTTTTACTATTTCTACTTTGGTCCTTTGTCACTTTATCTTTTATGTCTTTATTAAATTTTTAAGTTACTTTGGTATCGATCAATAAAAATTTTTTACTTATTTTGACTGTTTGGAGAGTGATTTCTAGTATTTTAAGTCCTTATTATATATGAAAAGTCTTTGATTTCCGATTATATCCTTATAATACTTATTAATACGATTGTCAATACGATTATTAATACGATTTAAACTTTTAGATCTACATTACCTATTTATGAAACTTTTTCTTTAAACGGTTTTGACTGTGGTCTTCTTTAATTGGTAGATTTGTCGGGAAACGGGAGATAAGTAATTTATTTGACTTACACGTTAATTCGTAGAGAGGGGGTAGTTTTTTTTATTTTCGTTTTGTTTTGAGGGTCTGGGTATACCGAAATGACCAATGACAAAATCTTATATTCTTGGAGGGACGGTGGGAGGGACAGGGTGGGGAGATCCAGTAGTGTCTCGCGACTCGACTCGAGGGATACATACGTCGTCGAAGGAGGAACGATAGATAAAATGTGTGCCATTGCATATATTCAGGTACGGTGAGAGATTTAAACAGGGTGGGAGAGGAAGAGGGTGACACAGTTCAGGGAAGAGACACAGAGAGAAGGACGGGACGTTTATCCAAGTAGTCATGGTAAAAAGTGCAACAACATACCGATTTTGGTTGTATAGTATCATTTGATTAACAGAAAGTTTATTTTTAAATTTTCTTTTCCTTTTGTTTATGGTACGTATTTAAAGTCCTTCTTTTTTATTTGTAAAAGGTTGTGTAATAAATTCCGTTCATAAAGTGACTATTGTTTTGTTATTTTCTTATAATGTTTTTTCTTAGTTATAGGGAGTCTCAAGGTTTGTTTTAAAATTCTTATAAATTAAAATCTTTATACATTTGAAGTACCATATAGTAGTTCATCTAAAATAAGGTTTTTATATTTTAATCAGATTGAAAGGTTTTAGTCACCTCCATTAAGTGTTGTAATTGTCTTGTTTTCTCTTTTTGGTATACTGGTAGAGTTATCTACGTCTTTTATTGTTGTAACTTGTGAGTAAACAATGTTTGTAGGAGTCATTTAATCCTTGTTTCCCCTAAAAGTTGAAACAATAAAAATAGTTGTTTTTATTTAGAAGTCGATTATAGTCTGAATGACCATTTTCTGACTTATGAACGATGAATTTTAGTCCTTGTTACGTTTCGAAAGGTAAGTTGTGACATGACCTTAAGGATTCGTCACGTCATGCTGCCCCACCCCCACCCCCACGCCCCTTCCGTGTTACTAACCACTTCATCACGAGACAAGTGATTACTGTACTGGGTATATGTGTCTGGAAGGTTTCTTTTCGATATCGTTTCGATACTCTTGAGCCGTTCACTCAGATGGACCCAGTGTTATTTATTCTAATTATGTTACGTAACGATATGTGAAAAAATTTGTATATACTCAGTGGAAGTTAACGTACGAAGTCTTATATGAAAAGGTGAAAAGAGATCCAAATCTCTCTCATCAGAACTGAAAAATTTAATTTTTAACATAACCCCATCTCAAGGAAGTGTTGCAAAACAATCAAAGACGACATTTGTGTGTGTGTGCGTGTGGGGGTCACAAGTGATGTCGTGATAAAGGTTATCGGACCGGTACCTTCGTTGAACGTGCGCACGGTTCACTGAAGTCAGTGTAGACTGGGGAACGCTGGGACACCTGTCATCGGGCGGTCCGAGGAGACAGGTACCCTAAAGGGTCCGTCCTTATGACCTCACCCACCGGTTAAGAAAGAGGTCCCCTAGAAGGACTGAGTCCCTAGTTTGGGTCCAGAGAAGACAGAGGCCGTTACTGTCCGCCCAAGAACTGATGATTTACAGCTGTCTGTCTACTTGCCTATTTCTTCTGCACCACATATATGTGTCACCTTATAATCGGTTTTTTTCCCTACTTTAACCCAGTGACCTCTTTACACCTACCTAGATCTCTGACGGTATGTCTCTCTTCACTCAGTCTTTCTCTTTGCGTCCATAGTATCTAATTGTGCATACACACGCTAGAGCTAAACATGGACGAATTTTTAACCTTTTATTATATAAATTTTTGACCTATCATAAAGTGTCATGCCAAGAGTGTACAAAGTTTGTGTGCTGCTCTATACTTTTTTATACAAAACTGTTCTTAGTTCTCTAAGACTCCTGTAATCTCTTAGCTCTTATATCTACTCGTCTCTGTTGGAGAGAATCCCCGTCAATTCAGAATGGTGTTCATAGTGAGCTTTTGGGTTGTTATATCTGCAATGAGAGTGTCTTTTCAACTTTTACTCTATATTACTGTCCGGGGACAATGATGGTTAATTCTCTCCATTATAGTGCAAGTCAAGTACCTTTGACTTAAGGTCGCACACTCTGTAATTGATGGTTAGCCCTCTCTCTGCGGTACGTGTAATTCTTCAGGACCTCCCTTCTTATTATTATACCCGGGATTTAGTCAATACGGTGCCCTAGATTGTAGTAAAGTCGTGGACATTAAACAGTAATAATAATTCGGTACTTTACTTTTCCACTCGGTTTACCATACACGAAAGGTCACCATTCAAAAACAACCTTACTCTGTGACCCGGTGGTCTCGGCGATTTTATAAAAAATTACTTAAGTATTTCTTTTAGGTCTGTGAGTTTTTATTGTTCCGGATGTTGTCACGTAAAGTCGTCTCAAACGACTTCCCCTTAGTTATAAAAAGGGACGCTGAGCGAAGGAGACTAAGAGAGGACGTTCGTATCTGTAATCTTTCATTTCTCTGGTAATCAAGGGAGAATTTGTAATTACTCATTTTCCGTCTACAAAGTTTAAATTCTGGTCCTAAACACTATCTTGGCGAAGAGTTTGTCCGCTCAACCGAAGTATACGAGGTCCCTTAGATCGTCGTCCTTATTAAAAAGTATACAAGGAATTCATCTTACTGTTTGTACATGTCTTTGAAATAGTGGTTCAATTTTACTAGTGTCGACGCTTATTTACTAATTTTAGTATATTTTTAATAATGTTGAGGTTTCAAAATAAAAGATAATTTGAAGTACATTGTTACCAATTAATAAGGACTCTTTACGGTCCATTATACCGATAATGATGACGACGATTGTGATTATTATTATTTCTGAAACGAATATTATTCATAAATGATACGTGGCGTACGATGCGATACTTCGAAAGTTAGTAGTATTGTTGAAGTACTCCTTACCTAGTAATAATAATGATAATAAGGGGTAGACCCTCCAGTTTGTTAGGTCCGTATTTCTCAAATTTAACAACGGGTCCAGAAATCGACGTTCATTTACCATACCAACTGATTGTGTTGTAACAATTAGTTGATATGAAGTTGTATTTTATTTTTCGAAATTTTTATCATACCAACTTGAAGTATTTGTTCAAACAGTCCCAGCTCTAAGTGTTTATTCGTACAGTATGAGACTTCTAATTCAAAAATTTGTGCTACTACAAGACGTATTATGGGTCTTTCCTTTTTCCTTTTCCTTTTATGGGTCTTCATGATTTGGCAGATATCGAAGAGGGGGTACGAAAGTGCGAACTTCGTGTTTCCTTTTCATCTTTTTCGGTGTCACCGTTAAACCTTAATTCTGCAGAGATGAGAGACTCTTTCCAAGAAGAGTGTCAGACGCCACACTCCCAGTTGACAATTCCGAATGAGTTCAATGTGTTAGGATAACCTTATCAGTGTACCTTTCATTAGTCTTAACCTAGTTAGGATAATCTCAGATAGACTTTTTCTAAAGATCTATATTTCAAGTATCCAAGTATGAATTTGTGTGTGTAGGAAAGAACGTCAAGGAACTCAATCATATGGTATTAGTTGTGAAATATGTAAGAACCAAGAGTCAATTCCCTTTTTTCTTTCTTTTTTTGTTAAGCTGTTTTAACGGTACCTCTTCACTTTTAGTTTAGTGAAGATTTGTGTATATTGTCATCCCTCCTACCGACAACACCCCTTTTGTCGAGACCCGACTCACACACTCCTTTGAACCGATTACCGCTTGACACCGTTTCCGATTAATAAGTACATCTTAATGTCTCTGAGGACTCCTTCAGACTTAGGTGAGACGGACGGGGTGCGATGGTCCCTCGGAATTAGGTTTGTTAAGATCTATTTACCCAGAGAAGAAACAAAATTCCTTTAGAGGTCTCAGAGTCCAAAGCTTCGACGGGAGTGAACGTGTAAAGTATATAAAAGGAGTTGCAAGTATTTAGAGAGAAAAATAATTCATTTAGATTGAAAGGGTATTCTCATCCCCCAAACCTCCTCTTTATAATATGTTTGAAAGAGATAAAGGGGTTTCAAGGTTGTATTGGCATCCTTTTATGACCACTAGAACGTCATAGATCGTCACTTTCCTGGCGAACAGGAGGTAAAAATGGATGGCCACAGTGGAAAGTTTGTTTTTGTGAGCGTCTGTGTGTCGTGTGTGTCTCCAGAAGGGATTATTCGACGACCGAATCGGCAATGCAGCACAGGTTGAGACCACTGGGACGCCTGACCTCGAACGGTCTCGAGACAGGTACCCCAAGAGGTCCGTTCTTATGACCTCACCCAACAGTAAAGGAGGAGGTCCCCTAGAAGGGCTACGTCACTATTTAAGACCCTGGTAGAGTGAGTCTTGGTCAGGAGGAGACGAAGAGTGCACACTAGAGACCTTCTGTGTCGCGTAAAGGGTATACTTGTGCACGATGGATAAGTTGTGCACGAGACCCTAAAGGAGAGATTCGCGCGATGAGGGAACATTGGTTACTGATACTGAATCTTTTGTGTGTCTACCATTTTGGTTATTTGTATGCATAATTTTATCGAGGAGGTTTGTATAATACGGTGACTTAGGTTGTTGAATCCACTTTACCTGCTTAAAGAGTTTCTCGTTCGATAGCTTTAAGTAAGTTCTTGGAAACTGATTATTTTTGTGAGGCTTATCAAGGATTTAGACTGTTTCACTTTCACAGTCAGTGAATCTCACAGGCTGAGAAACACTGGGGTACCTGACATCGGGTGGTCCGACGAGCCAGGTACCTTGAGAGGTCCGTTCTTATGACCTCACCCAACGACAACGGAAGAGGTCCCCTAGAAGGACTGGGTCCCAGTCTGGGTCCAGGGGCGTAACGTCCGTCTAAGCAATGATATACTTGGTGGCTCCTTCGGGATTGGACTGCTTTCCTCAGATGTTTTGGGTGTGTCAAATGTAGTCTGTACCCCTATTTCCTAACCTACCCAAGGAGGGTCCTAAACGTTACTTCGTTATTGTAAACACGAGTGGGAAACAAATTACAAAATGACCTTCAAGACCCCCTTACGTTATCCCATTCTTTTCTTTTGTGTGTGTCTAACCTTTTTAAATTTCTCTCCTTTTTTTTCACTCAAATCACTCGAACGTCTTGTATCCTGTTTTTATTTAATATAAAGATATAATCATTACTTGTTAGTCTTTCACTTGAAAATTTTCTTACGGTAGATGTTATCGTGACGAGTATACACTTTTGAGTAGTTAACGTGTTTGATTTGACATGTACATTGAGTAAAGGAATTGTTTTGACATTTTTCCTTAAATTGACTTTGTAATATGTGTTATAATGAACATGTCATTTAGTTTGTTCCAGTCTCAACTGTTGCAACGGTAAAGACATATAGAAAAAGGTGACCTTAGTTTTACGACAAGAATACTCTTTATGTCAAGGGTATAATATTGTCAGTCGCATATCACGTTTAATGCAATTCAGTAAGATGTAGTTCTTATTTCTCTTTTCCCGGATCAGTTGTCTGTGACCTACCCTTTTGCGTAGGTGTCTTAAAATAGACAGATGTACCTCTCCTACTCTCTGTTCTTTCATACGAAACTCGAACTCAAAGGATTCTTTCTTTTATCCCTGAAGCCCCGTGGAGATACATTTTCTTTCGACTCAGACCTAAACTTTGTACAATTCAGAAGTCTCCGTCGTGTTGAACAGACTTCCGACCTTTATATCTGAAGCCGGGGAGGTGTGTGTCAGAAGCAAGGCAAATCTCGGCACGTCGGGTTGACTCGGAAGGCGCTCCCATTCTTACAAGGCATAGGTGTGACAGGTTGTACCGCCAGTGAGGGACACACACAGTCGAGTCGTGGACTTTACACAAACCGACTATTTCTTTGAATTAAGTTTAGTCAAATTTGACTTGATCGGTGTGTACCGATCTGTCCAAATTTCGGAGTAATAAGTAAGTTGTCAGGTTGGTTCTTTGAGGTCTATTCGGACAGAGGAAGTGAAAGATAAAAAGGTAAGTCAGTAAATGACTTACTTGTACCGAATGAATGAGACGAAACAAGTAATAACACATGGGTGGTAAATCGTGTTTGTTCCAGGAGTAGGAGTACTTTAAATACAAGATTACTTAGGACAATTCCGTTCTTATGACTTCACCGAACGGTAAGGGAAGAGGGTAATCCAGTAATCCACGGGTTATACGATGGTCTCTAGTCACCTCTTTATTGAGGTCTTTCTTACTTCCCTACCTCGGTTTCGTTTTGGTCATGGATCGACGCCTACACTGACCACTATCTTCGTTATAGGTTACGACATTTCTTGTTATAACGTATCCTTGGACCTTACAGTCCAGGTACTTAGTTCCGTTTAACCTTCACCAGTTTGTCCTCTACCGTTCTCACTCACAACTGTAAGATCCATAGTCGCTTGATTTTACCTGACCTTACCCTCTTAAATTGAGTCTACTGGTAATGTAGATGATGACGCCCGTCCTTAGGGAGTCTTCTTGACCTCATCGATAGTACCAGTTGTTTTCTCAGGTTTTACGTCATGAACCTACGTTAGAGTTTTTACTGTCTTACTAAAGACAAGTAGAGGTTCCGTTTGGTAAGTTATAGTGTCAATAGGTTCAGATACGGGGTTGGTCATTGCGACTTCGTTGACTTCAACTTGCCAAAATACTTCTGGATGTTCTGGAAAATCTTGATTGTGGGTGTTTTCTACAGGAAAAGTAATATCCCCTGACCTTACGTTTTCATCCTTCAGTTCTTTGTGGACCTCATTGTCCGTTTAAACCGGAACCTTACACCTTACTTCGTCCCGTTTCTGATTATCTCAAAACGGTTCTTTTACGTGACCAGTATCGTTTGTAGGAGAAGGTTGTTGTGTTCTCTTCTGAGATGTGTACCTGTAGTGGTCTACCAGTTGTGGCTTTAGTCTGACTAATATAAGAAACGTCGGTTTCTACCTCTTCGAGATATGTCAGTTGTTTTTGTTCTGACCCTCGACTGACACCGAGTCTAGTACTTGAGGAATAACGGTTTAAGTCTGAATTTAACTTCTTTCATCCCTTTTTGCGATCTGGTAAGTCCATACTGGATTTAGTATAGGGAATACTAATATGTCACCTTCACTCTTTATCTAAATTCCCAGATCTAGACTATCTATCTCACGGACTACTGGATACCTTACTCCAAGCACTGTAACATGTCCTCTGTCCCTAGTTCTGGTAGGGGTACCTTTTCTTTACGTTTTTTCGTTGTACCGACAGACCCCTCCGGAATGTTTCTCGACACTTTTCTTCTCTCCGTTTTTCGTTTCCTCTTTTCCTTTCTATATTCGTAGACTTAAGTCTCAAGGTTTCTTATCGTTCTTCTCTATTCTTTCGGAAGAAGTCGGTAGTTACGTTTCTTTATCTCCTTTTGTTCTCTTACCCTTTCTGATCTCTAGAGAAGTTCTTTTACTCTCTATGGTTCCCTTGTAAAGTACGTTTCTACCCGAGTTATTTCCTGTCTTTACCATACCTGGATTGTCTTCGTCTTCTATAATTCTTCTCCACCGTTCTTATGTGCCTTCTTGACATGTTTTTTCTAGAAGTGCTGGGTCTATTAGTACTACTACACTAGTGAGTAGATCTTGGTCTGTAGAACCTTACACTTCAGTTCACCCGGAATCTTTCGTAGTGGTGTTTGTTTCGATCACCTCCACTACCTTAAGGTCAACTCGATAAAGTTTAGGACTTTCTAGTACGAGACTTTCACGACGTGAGTTAGACAGTCGTTTAAACCTTTTGAGTCGTCACCGGTGTCCTGACCTTTTCCAGTCAAAAGTAAGGTTAAGATTTCTTTCCGTTACGGTTTCTTACAAGTTTGATGGCGTGTTAACGTGAGTAGAGTGTACGATCATTTCATTACGAGTTTTAAGAGGTTCGGTCTGAAGTCGTTATGCACTTGGCACTTGAGGGACTACAAGTTCGACCAAAATCTTTTCCGTCTCCTTGGTCTCTAGTTTAACGGTTGTAGACGACCTAGTACCTTTTTCGTTCTCTCAAGGTCTTTTTGTAGATAAAGACGGAATAACTGATACGGTTTCGCAAACTAACACACCTAGTGTTATTTGACACCTTTTAAGACTTTCTCTACCCTTATCGTCTGGTGGACTGGACGGAGAATTCTTTAGACATACGTCCAGTCCTTCGTTGTCAATCTTGACCTGTACCTTGTTGTCTGACCAAGGTTTGCCCTTTTCCTCACGTAGTTCCGGCATATAACAGTGGGACGAATAAATTGAAGGTACGTCTCATGTAGTACTCTTTGCGACCCGACCTTCTTTGTGTTCGACCTTAGTTCTAACGGCCCTCTTTATAGTTATTGGAGTCTATACGTCTACTGTGGTGGGAATACCGTCTTTCACTTCTCCTTGATTTTTCGGAGAACTACTTTCACTTTCTCCTCTCACTTTTTCAACCGAATTTCGAGTTGTAAGTCTTTTGCTTCTAGTACCGTAGGCCAGGGTAGTGAAGTGCCCTTTATCTACCCCTTTGACCTTTGTCACTGTCTGAAATAAAAAACCCGAGGTTTTAGTGACGTCTACCACTGACGTCGGTACTTTAATTTTCTGCGAATGAGGAACCTTCCTTTCAATACTGGTTGGATCTTTCGTATAAGTTTTCGTCTCTGTAATGAAACGGCTGATTCCAGGCAGATCAGTTCCGATACCAAAAAGGACACCAGCACATACCTACACTCTCAACCTGACACTTCTTTCGACTCGTCACTTCTTAACTACGCAAACTTGACACCACAACCTCTTCTGAGAACTTCCAGGGATCCTGACGTTCCTCTAGGTTGGTCAGACAAGACTTCTAGTCGGGACCTTAAAGAAATCTTCCTTACTACGATTTCGACTTTGAGGTCATGAAACCGGTGGAGTACACTTCTCAACTGAGTAACCGTTTCTGAGACTACGACCCTCCCTACCCCCGTCCTCCACTACCCCTGTTGGGTCCTACTCTACCGACCTACCGTAGTGCCTGAGCTACCTGCACTCAGACTCACTTGAGACCCTCTACCACTACCTGTCCTTCCGGACCGCACGACGCTAAGTACCCCAGCGTTTCTCACCCTGTGCTGACTCGTTGACTTGACTGACTTGACTTACTTAGGACAATTAGTGGTTTAGGATTAATATCAGAGTTGACTTTGAAATAAGGTGTAATAGGTGAAGTAACGACGATAAAAGTTGTATCGGAGTTTTAGGAATTTAAGTAGGGTTTCCTACTTTATTAGGTTTGTAAAACAGAACCAAAAACGACAACGACAAACAAAAACCACAACACTTTTCTTTTAGTTTCAACGAGATATTAGTCAAGACCACAGTTCTATAATATGAGATTTTACGATTCAAATACTCAAAGAGTTGATCTTCTGTAATTTACAAGTTCCATAGTAAAGTGTACTACGAAAAAAAAAAAATAACGGTTCCTTTTCGACTGTTATTTACAACCAACTTCATGTGTCTTTTGAAACTAAGTCCGGAGTATCACAAGTGTGACTGTACACAGATATGTAATAAATTGATACGAGTATAAATACAGATAGAAAGGTAGGGATCCAGTCTTTTTAGGGGACCTCCTCCTTTACCGGTAGGTGTGGTCATGAGAACGGACCTCTTAGGGCACTTCTCGCCTCGGACCGCCCGACGTCAGGCACCCCAGCGTCTCTCAGTCTGTACTGACACGCACTCGTGTTCGTGTACAAAACAGTAGCTAATACATAAAAATAGGTCCAATTTTATTAGTAGAATGTCTCTTTTTGAGTAGACTTCATCGGGATTAAGAAGTTTCTGAGTCACTTTAACAGGTAATATAAACTTCGACGTTCACTATTGTATGTGTCGCATACGTCTTCACAAAGGGTACGTTTCGTGTGTCGTATCGAAGGTTTACCGCAAAGTAATCTTAGCAGAAATCTATTAAACTATTATTTCGGTACCATTAGGCTGACTTTTAAAATTAATCGTCTCGTACCAAAACTCAGTGCCTCCGCTCTTCTTTTTGAACAGCTTCTAAAATAGAATACTAACGTTTAGGTAGGTCCCGAGCTTTAAACAGTCTCTTTGGGTGGCTTGTTAGGACCCCCTTTGGTTCTCGCAAATAATTCCTTTGTGCTTGGAGTATGTTCACAGTTTTCCTATCCTTCGGCTGCAGACGCTCAGAATCTGACAATTTTTCTGGGCGAGAGTCCCGGGCGCGAGACGGAGAGACCCTGTGGGTCTCCTTAATAATCTCGGAACCTTGTCGTTCGAAGTAGTGGCATCTCCATTATTCTAAACAAAAGACACGTGAAAGACCAATAGTGATAAATTTTCGTCACTTTACGACTATAGGGGTCATGCGATTACTTTCTACCCCATTGATTTAGAGTAGAGAACTCAGACTTTAGCGATTGGAGAATCGTCTCAGTTGTCCTTACTGTGCTTACTAAAGTGAAAATGTGAGTACTACCTTTCATTAAGTAATGCAGTTTTTGAACGATGTCAAATTTCTTTACCCCCACCCCACCCCCTATTTATAAAGGTTGGATTGTAGTAACTCTGTCTTAGTTTTATTACACACGACTACCCAGTCTTTATTTTTCATGGTGTTACAAGACATCGGTACTTAATCAAATTGTATACCGATACACGTATCGTGTAATTGACCGCAAACCGGCGTGGAAAACATTGTATCTTTTGTTTAGTTCCCTCGTTCGGTCAGCACACGTCGCCGAGGATTGGAAAAACCGTGGTTGCTGGTCAAAGTACCCTCTGTTCAAAAGGTGTCTGACCAGCCCCCCTACCAAAGTCCTACTAAGTTGGTGTAAATGTAAATAACACGTGAAATAAGGATTAGATTACGGTGACGACTAGACAGTCTCCAGGGACTGGACCTCCGACCCCTGGGGACTAGATCTTTCTTATAACCTTGGAGACCTTTGGGTCTCTTCCTTTCCGAAAACTGTGGGTAGACGTCCGCACTTCAACGTCCTAGGTCGAGTGCGTTCGTCCGTAATTTGGACGAAATAGTAGTAACTAGGACTTAGGACATGTGTCTCCCTCCATGATCCAGTAGTCGGGAAGATCGGAGCTTTCCCAAGACGACGAGATAGTCGTCCCTCGAATTAAAGGTAGCACTTGTTTGCCACGAAACTCTTTGACGTGTAGGTTGAACAACTGACAAAAATAATCACACCAAAAGAACCATTGATTATGCCCTCAACTTCTTCAGCAACAAACCTGGAGTCTTGGGCACTCAGTCCGGCGACCATTGTTTTCTCCCGAGATACGTCTATTGGACAACAACCATAAAGACATCTCCATTAAAGAGAGTTGTCGTCGTAGACCGTTTGAAAACCAGTATTAAATTAAAGGGGTTTGAACGGACTTATATTCTTAGAGGACCTTACTAACAATTGACACCCAACACTTCTGGGAGGGTACCCCTAAGGCTAGGTCACTTCTCCCAGAGTCTTAGACTTAAAAATTGAAAATTCCTTGCAACGGGATTCAATAGTGGGACGACGTTGGTTGTTACTCTTTCGTCTCGATCTTGACCCCAGACTCGTTCAGGTAATTTAGGACGAATGTTGATCGAGGACAGTCGAAGAGATATCGAGAATCTCAGAATACCTCTACAAAGGTCTGTCAACGTACAAACACGTTTGAGACTACATGTCCTCCCTATTTGTTATTCCACGGTACCATATCCTATCCGTTGATATAAGTGCTGGGACACTTTATGGTCCTACCGTTTCTATACTTCTTTCTTATATTCACATGCATTAACATGAAACGTCTTTACTTGTGTAGTATTTAGTCGATATGCAGTTATGTTAATTTTTTTATCTTTTTCTTTCTTTCGACGGGTAGACTGAAAAATATTTTACTCCGTCTCCTCTGAGACATGGTACATTTCGTCAGAAGTGCAAATAGTGATCGAAGGTGTGACATCGTCGAAGTTTTTATCGAACAAGTAGAAGAGCCGTGAGATTTTACCTACACCAAGTCCCAAGGTCCTTGGTCTGAGACACTACCTCTACACACACCATTTAAATACCCCCTGTAAATCCCTAGTTGAGAAAATTTCCTCAGTTTTTTTGTTCACGTCGACTCCCTTGTGTGACCCGTCTTTACGTTGTTTCCGAATCGACTGGGGTTCCTCTCCAGACTTCGGTCCTGCCGGGAAAACTCAACGAGGTTTACGTTGTTCCACCGGTCCGGAAATATGCCGAGGTCACTATAAATTACCTCCACACGATGGGAGCCCGATACTAGGACTCAATAGAAGGTTCTCGTTTAGCCATCTTCTTGAGTCAGCCTTAAGTGGTCGTCAGTTGTAGTTGACCCCTTTACTCAACTGACCTTCCAAGGTTTCCGTTTTTAGTAACTGTGTCTGGTGTCTTAGGTGACGTTTCAGGTCGGTGGCCAAGGTTGGAACGAATAAATGGAAGCGAGTACAGACCAACAAGGTGTAAAGCTATTCTTTTGTTTGTCTGGGTCCGGGTGGCAGTGGAAACTCTTTTGATTCTTCGAAGTTTGTGAAGTTCTGACCTTTGAATGTGTGTCAAAGTTACATGTTATTCCCGTCTCACCCTCTCAGGTGCGTGGAGTCGTGGTTCTGCAGTCCAAAGTAATTCCCAATCAACAAGGTCCCTGCGTTTCCTTTTATCTTGTGTCCCCTTGTGATTGTTTCTGAGTACAATGGTCGGAGGATTTGTGTGACCGGCATGTGACCATCGAGTATAACGTTTTGTCTTTTACACGTAAAATGTGTAAAGTCACTTAGTTGCAAGAGCGGGTGATTCTGGAGAGTAGTTAGTAAGTCGCCAGTCTGTCGGGACGTTTGTTCCTCACATAGGAGCGGGTGGAGACCTAGTACGAGAAGTCGAGAGCGCACTATCGGGACGTGTCCCTCGTGAAAGTGTCCCGCTGTCCGTCACACGCCGTGGGTAGGTGGCGACTTGCCAGACCAAGAGTTTCGAAGTCGACACCCATTAGTGTACACTCAGAACTCACAGTTGTCTCCAGAATAAATTGTACTTTTAGGTCTCTCACGTTGGCTCCGAGTCCGTGACGGACATTCTGATCACAAGACGCCCCGACCCGAAAAACGACAGACATGGGAGAGAATGATCCACTGAAATACGATAGGAGACCGAATTTATAGTGGGTATTTGATACTGAAGGTGTGAGGACAATGGTTCTGCCTCGACATACAGGAGACACGTTAGTTGTAGTTATAAACCTATATGTTATGCGTAGGCCATTCGGAGAATGAACCGATATTAAAGAAGCGAGGTTTAGACGGGAAGGGAGATAACAAAGGTGGTGGGTGGGTTAAACTAGTTCAGCTTCTAGACGTGGGATTGGAAGTGAGAAGAGAATGACAGAACCACCACCAAATCACCGATTCAGCACAGGCTGGGGACGCTGTACCTGATATCGGACGGTGCGAGGAGACAGGTACCCTAAAGAGTCCGTTCTTATGACCTCACCCAAAGGTGAAGGAAGAGATCCCGTAGAAGGACTGGGTCCCTAGTTTGGTCCCAGAGGACGTAACGTCTGTCTAAGAAATGGGTGACTCGATGCTCCCTTCGGGAATGAGAGAATTGAGTGTAGTTTAAGTAGTAGGTACTACAGAGGAATTTGAGTTTTGCGTCGGGATTGAGTCGGGTAGTCTAGATCGCGAACTTAAGAGTTCTAGGAGAGACTGAACGTGTGCATTTGTTTTCGGAGGTGGAGTGGAGGGCAAGAGCGAGAATGGTCCTCAGAAAAAAGGTGTTTCTCGGGTTTGACATAAAATTCTTGTACTTAGTCTATCCCAACGAGGTTTTCGAAGGTATCCTACATCCTGTTTGGGATTTACGGGATGGCTCAGACCGGTACTTCTGGTGTGTACAGGTTGTGGTAAATAAAAGTGAGGAGAGGACGGAATGAGGAGTGTTGTTTGACCTTTTAAGGATTTCTCTACCCTTATGGTCTCGTGGAATGGACGGAGGACGTTTTGGACATACGTCCAGTTCTTCGTTGTCAATCTTAACCTGTACCTTGTTACTTTACCAAGTTTAAACCCTTTCCTCATACAGTTCCGACATATGACATGGGACGAATAAATTGAATATACGTCTCATGTAGTAAGCTTTACGGTCCGACCTACTCCGTCTTCGACCTTAGTTTTAACGACCCTCTTTATAGTTAATGGAGTTTATAATGGAAAGACGGAATCCCGTCTTTCACTTCTCCTCGATTTCTCGGAGAACTACTTTCACTTTCTCCTCTTACTTTTTCGACAGAATTTTGAGTTGTAAGTTTTTTGATTCAATATCGTAGGCTAGGGTAGTGAAGTACCGTTTATTTACCCCTTTGTCACCTTTGTTACTGTCTGAAGTAAAAGAACCCGAGGTTTTAGTCACGTCTACAACTGACATCGGTAATTTAATTTTCTGTAAACGAGGAACCTTCTTTTGGAAAATGTTTGGATCTGTAGTATAATTTTTCGTTTGTAATGAAACGACTGTTTTCCAGGTAAATCAGTTTCGATACCAAAAAGGTCATCAGTACAAACCTACACTCTCAACCTGGTATTTCTTCCGACTCGTAACTTCTTAACTACGAAAACTTGACACCATAATCTCTTCTGACAACTCTCAGGGAACCTGTCTTTCCTCTAGGTTGGTCAGGTAGGATTTCCTTTAGTCAGGACTTATAAGTAACCTTCCTGACTACGACTTCGAGGTTATTAAACCGGTGGACTACACTTCTAGGCTGAGTAATCTTTTCTGGGGCTACGACCCTTTCTAACGTCCGTCCTCCTCTTCCCCTGCTGTCTCCTACTCTACCAACCTACCGTAGCAACTGAGTTACCTGTACCCAAACTCGTTCGAGGCCCTCTACCACTTTCTGTCCTTTCGGACTACACGGCGTCAGGTACCCCAGCGTTTCTCGACCTGTGCTGACTCGTTGACTCGTTGAGGACGGAATGAGACGTAGTCTGTTCTGACAAAAGACCAATAAAGAGTTTACACGGTTACGTAGACAAGTCCGAAGTCCAGGAGACTTTAAAGATACGTTGCACAGACCTTGTAAGAAGGACCTACAAGTGCTGACCAAGGGAGTTAGTTAGTTCTGACTCAAGTTTGTCACGAGACGGTCTCTCAGAGAAGGAAAGAGTAGGAAGGATCCGTCATAGGTAGGGACGGTATTGAGGGTTAGTGGAATGACACGAAGTAATAGTCTCGTGAATCTCGTAGATTTAAATGGAAATAAAGAACACTCAGAATAATTTCGCTCTAGGGACACCGAGTACACATTAGGGTCTTGTGTCTGGTCCCGACCCGTACCCTATCTGTGAGTTAAGGATAAACGGCTCACCTTCTTAGTTCAAGGAAGAGACTAAAGAGGGAAAAGAGTGAATAGTGAAGAAACACAAAGAGGGAAAATTTTACAGAGGAAAGCAACCGTTGTTCTTAGTCCAAAATTAATTTGGTACGAGGAAAACTTTAGAGATAAGGTTCAATGTGTGTCTAGACTGGATGGGAAATTTTTAGTAGGAAACCAACTCGACCAATAACCTATTCGGTGGAACAGATTGTTCGTCAACCCTCCCAGTATTACAAAAGAAGAGTAGTGTCTCGATACAATACTTAGTGATACCACCCCTTGTTTGGCCACGAACTATTTATATGATACACCTATTTTTTCCAAAATTCATTCTGAGTGAGAGGGATCTAAGGTAGGAACTGAATAAGTTAGTATAGAACGGGTGACTTATACATAAAATACAAATTGTAAGACGAGAGACTAATTCTGATTTAATGATAATCATCAAGGGGAGATAACCTCTTCCTTTACCGTTGGGTGAGGTCATAGGAACGGACCTCCTAGGGTCCCTACCCCCTCGGACCACCGGACGGTAGATACCCCGGTGTGTCTCAGTCTGTGCTGATTCCGCTGAATCGTCGTCAGGGGGAGATGAAAGAAAACATATATTAACCTTTTCAGGTTAAATTTAGGTTTTAGATAAAAAAAAGGCTTTATCGTTTCAATAAAAGATTCAAAATGTTGTTTGAAAGAACCGTTTCAAACCCGAAGGGACCACAACCGTTTTGTACCAAATTTGTCTATATTTCAATATCAGTACATAAAATGAAACACACTTATAAGTATACGAATGGACGTCTTAATGCCTGTACAAACTAATATCCCATTTTAGAGTCCGGGGTCACTCACACACTACATTATAAGTCCTTTCCGTGGTATAATGGAAACACTAAAGTTTTTGAAGACGAAGTGTACCGTCCTCCCACCCCACGGAGAGTGTAAGAGATAGTCAAGACTCCCGCACCCGTCTCGTAATAGAGATCCGAACTCAACGGTCAAAAGTTCTATTTTAGGTGGTCAATGTGTATGAGGTAAGAATTGGTAGGACGAAAGTTGTGTGATGGTGGACGTACGATGTCTCCTTACGGATCGACTCGGAAACGATTTATTAAATTAATAATTGGTGGTCGTTGTTGGTTCCGAAGGGACCACCGAGTCGACCAGTTCTTAGGCGAACGTTACATCCTCTGGGACCGAACTAAAGACCCAGTCCTTCTAGGTGACTTCTTCCCTATCCGTTGGGAGAGGTCATAAGAACTCGAAGGGACCACCGAGTCGACCATTTCTTAGGTGAACGTTACGCCCTCTGGACCGAAACTAGGGACCCAACCCTTCTAGGGGACCTCTTCCCTTCCGACGGGTGAAATCATAAGACCGGACCTCTTAAGGTACCTGAGATATCAGGGACCCCAGCATTTCTCATCCTGTGTTGACTCCCTGAAATTGAAAGTTGTTGTGGTGAGGGTGACGTCCCAATAATTAACCGGTTCAAGTCCTAGTGACACAGAGTCCCCTTATCCCTCGAGGCTCCTCTCCCTCTCTCTACCCACTCGGCGTCTGACCACCTCGTCAGTCTTGTGTACTTACAAAGAACCAGTTCACACGGTAGAACATGGTCGCACCAAGTACCGCTGGGTTTTGTTAATGTCATCATAATTATTGTAGTTTCTGGTGACTAGTGTCTGGTGGTTTTGTTTATCTTCCCACTACTCTATCGCACTTAGCACTCTTGACGACTTCACGTTGTCTCTGTTCGTCACCTGTCTGCGACACCCTTTCACGACTATCTGAACGTCTTCCGCCCCAGCGATGTTCGGAAGTTGAGTATTTTTTTACGTCCGAGATTTCGTGTCACTTCACTGTACGTTAGTTTACTCATACGGATATCAGAAGAGAAAAAACGGGGAACACTGATGGGTATTCAAATCGACGTCTTAATAATTGCACAAACTACTGCCCATGTCAGAGAGAGTTGACAGAGGTACGAGGATCAAAAGAATTGACGAAAAAAGACTCAAAGGGGGGTCTCTATATACACAAATCTTCGTTTACCCTTATCCATTAAAAACGTGTTTACCTCGTGTGGTCCTTATGATCTACGTGTGTATAAAGAAGTCGAAAAAGAGTAAATGATAGAGTATCTATGGTTAAATATTGTTAATTTTACCAGTAAACTCGAGAAAAGATACAAACATGATATACTTTCGAGAAAAAGATACAAAAAAAAGGTTTAACAGTGTTAAAGAAATCGACTGGATAAATGTCTATAACGTTAATAAAGGTCATAAAACAATAGTATTTAATATTTGGTCACAAGTCTACAGGTCCGTATCGAGAGTGTATTTGTGAATAAAAATCTTTGGATCGTTTTACCTTTTTGGTATACTTGTATATTACGTTTTGTCCTTTTACACTTATAGTAAAAATGACTTGTGACAATCTCTTTAATTTGGAAACAGAGATCGTACAAAATGTATATGTATAAAGGGTTCGATAGTGAGTTGAAAAGTGAAAGAAACGCCGTAAAAAGATTCTTAAACAATCTCGAAAAGACATTGGTTTACCAACCGAAAAAGTGCGAAAAATTTTAACATGTCTGAACTATACCATAAAGGTACGATTCTATTAACTACGTTACGAAGATACAGTAAAAGACACGACTATATATGGATAGATATAGTCAAAACGAGAGAGACCTATATAAAACCCCATTCTACGGACCAGACTGGGGAATACCAGTGGTGGGGAGAGGGTGGGGGAGCGGTTGTCAATGGGTTATAAGGATTATGGTAAATAACTCATCTGAACAAAAAGGAAGTCAAAAAAAGTCAAGAGAAAAGTAATGTGTTTCATGGAGTCTCATGTCCTACCATTGGTCACGTGTCTTGACATAAGTAAAAGAAAAGTATGACTGGTCGACGGTCATGGTAAAGGTAATTCCGACCTCTACCGAGGGAGACGAGACCCGGACCCTAGGGATAATCCAACGTTCTACCTCACTCCCCCGTCCCGGTCCTCCGACGCGAGACTACGTAAAGTCTGTTGAACTGTAGACCCCTGTCGGGGTCCCCCAAAAGAAGGAAGACGAAGGACCATGGATGAAACCTTAGAGTTTATGTCTTTTATGGACTTCGTTATTTTGTCTATTTAAGAATCCTTCAATAAGAAGGAAAAGTAACGCAATTTGTGTGTGTGTATGTGTAAACTGATAGTCCGGGAGATATTACTCTCGATTATTTGCAAAAATAATGTTTATAGTATAAAATATTTTAATGAACACAAAGTTAGAAATGGGTCTATAAAGTTTAACGAACTAATTTTAAAAGAAACAACCGTTCAAGACGGTCTTTACATAAGTAAGTAAATTCTTTTAAGAACTCATAAAGATCCACGTAAAATAAGAAGATTCCTGACACTTTCTGAGTATTTACTTCTTCAGGGACAAGGTAGTGGCAAAAGTGATCGTCTGAAATTGTCTACTCTGACCTCGTGTCGTAGAAGGACCGTCCTCGTCGCCTGTGCACATTGGGTACCCTCCTACACTATTCGCAACGATACTTCTGAGTTTCTTGTGGAGACCGTACGGTTAAGACTCTCTGCCCTATTATGCTGTCCAAGAAAGAGTTACATAAAGAGAAATTTTCTGAAGTCCCCTAAATGTACTTTCCAATAGGAAGTTTATCGGTCCGTCTCAAATGGTTTACAGACAAAGTCAAGTCAACGAGCCAGCACAGACTGAGAAACGCTGGGGTACCTGACGTCGTGCGGTCCGAGGGGACAGATTGTGGTTGAAGACCTCGAATGAGTTTGAGTACAGGTAACTCAGTCACTACGGTAGGTTGGTAGAGTAGGAAACAACAGGAGAAGAGGAGGACGGACATTAGAAAGGGTCGTAGCCCCAGAAAAGATTACTCAGTCGAGAAACGTAGTCCATCGGTTTCATGACCTCAAAGTCGAAGTCGTAGTCAGGAAGGTTACTTATAATTCCTGAGTAAAGGAACTGTCAACTGATCAAACTAGAGAAACGTCAGGTTCCCTGAGAGGTTCTCAGAAGAGGTTGTGGTGTCGAGTTTTCGTGGTCAAGAAGGTACGAGTCGAAAGAAAGAGGCAGTCCAGTTTCGAAAAGGTCATCATTACATACTTTCACCTCGATCTGATATTTCTTTACAGACCAATGAGTTCACTAATATATGTCGTCTTCTGGTCTCTCGACATTAAGGATGACACTTCTGAGAGAAGAAATAGGTGTAGTTAGGAAACTACAGAATCAGTTTTATAGTAGATGAGTAATATAGACTTTGTAGTTAAACATTGCTTTAACCTTTTCCACGAAACTTTCTCCCATTTAAATTTTAATGTATGACGTGCGGTAACAGCTCTCACGCAGGCAGTGAGTGTAGTCCGACACACACGCACCTTTGATGAGTCACAAGTCACAGAGAACGAGCGAACGATTATGCGCGATTCAAATCAGAGTCGACGTACACGGACGTCAGTCCGGAACACCAGAGTCGGTCGAGAAATTAGAACGAAGACAAATGATAGGAGGAACATCGACCCACCGGAACAACGGGTGACAACAGTCCCTGTGTCTCCCGTGACCACCTCCCCTGCCTCCTCTTTCGACCACTACTTGGTATTTGTCCCGACTGGGTGCACCGGAGAAAGAGAAGCCGACACAGAGTCTCGACACACTACTGGTTCTCCGGTCTCCTTTCTGTAAATTATGTCATATCGTCCCTCTCTGTCGAACGTCCCAAGCCCACTAAAAGCATCTTGGTCCCCTAGTCAGGGTAGACGAACAATACACTCTTCGTGCCTTGACGAGAAGTAGCCCATCCGACGATTAACGTCCGTTTGTGTGAAGGTTTCCGTCTCACGCGACCCATCAACTCTTCTTTCGGAAAGTGATTTCTGAAGGGTGAAAAACACGGTTGGGAAGTCTTTAAAATACCTCCTGTCAGATATTTGTCCCGAATAACTAAGAATTTGTATATCTGCACTTCTTCCAGGGAACATTCATACCACTCTGCACTATGCGTTTTCTTTACTCTCGTCAGCAAGTCCTATTTGAGGTCGCCATTGTTTCTTCACAGGAAAGTTAATAGAGACACCTAAGGTTTTTAAGGGTCTTTGAATTTGATGCATCCAACAAGAATCGGGGTACAAAAGTGAATCTTTGTGAGTCTAGGAAGACGACTTACAGTGTCGTCGTCGCGTACCGGGACGGATCGCACGCGTCGATTGCCTCCATTAGAGTTCTTCTCTTCCAAACCGAAGAGCATCGTACTCTGTCCCACGAGTCCCGACCACGTGACCCTACTGGGACTCCCTACCCCACCCCTCCTTCCACCCTCCCCCCAAGTCCTACCCCCTGTATACATGTGGGTGTAGACTAAGTACAGTCACATACCGCTTTTGGTGGTATTATGACACTTCATTAATCGGAGGTTAATTTTATTATTTAATTAAATTTTTTTTTTTTTCATCTCGGCAACCGACCATTTACACAAACCAATCAGTCGGAAGATTGGGTACTTAATTTTCGTTAATCAAAAGTTCAAAGTCTGAAAAAAGAAAGAGACTTCTGAAACGGAAGTTCAATGAAAGTAGAATTTGTCTCGAGACCCCGGGACCCGTCTACAGGACTACGGGACCATTAGACGCCAGAACGACTTCTGATTGAGAAGTGTGTCGGAGGGACCGAGTCAAACAATAAAGTCCAAGGTTAATAAAGTGTGGAACGAGAAGCTGAAAAAGATTAACCCAACATAAAAGGGTCAACTTTAATCTTGGCCGGGTTGAGAGTGCAATTAGTTTTAGACTCGGGGGAAAATTTCTAATTTTAAGAAACCACAAAAATTTATCTACGACAATAAAAATGTTAGAAGGATTAAAGTAAAGCACCCTGCTTGATCCTGGAATTTTATCACTCTTTTATAAAAGAATGAACTAGGGGTTCGGGACAGAAATGGATTATTTAAAGGATATTTATTTGTAAAGCCTGTTACAAATATCGAAAATTTATAAATCGTCGGCAACACTATTAATAGATACTTGGTCGTTTACTTAAAACACTAAACACTGACTCTAAGAAAGATTGAAACAGAAAAGGAGTCCCTCTTTTTCAGTATAATGACGTTAGTCGTATACAGGTCTGTCGGTAAGTTTTGGTAAAGAATTGTCTTTATTTATTATTCCTTTTAAATCCGGTCTCTTCGATTTACAGTAAGGTTCATATTTTCTAGAACAAAATCAGGACTCTTATTCACAAAACCCATTGACCTTGAACTACCCACACTAAACGGTAAGAAAAGGTAAAGGACTTTTTATAAATTTTTTTTTTTTGTTTGGTATCGAATATACGGGGTGACGGAAATTGATTTGGCAATTCATAACTGCGACGAAAGATTTTATAAGGTATCAAAAGTGCGCACATGGACAGGTAAGTGTACCGTCAAGCTACGAACGACCATATTGACAAAGAGATATACAGTTGAGTCACTTAGTACTACAAAGGTCTTAACTTTCAACGAATAAATTAGTCACTTAAGTGTTGTGAAATAGTTTGGTGTTAGTTCTTTAAACGTCGGTTTCTTTTAGGTTTTCGTCCGAACATCAAAGCTTCCAGAGTGTTCCTTATTTTCTTGGAAGGCAAGATAGAAGGTACTCAAGAGGTAATAGCAGTAGTAGTAGTAATAATAACAAAGAAATTTTTCAATGTGGAGAGATTGTCCTTCATAAAATTCCCAGAATCGGATGATTGTGTAACAGAGTTTTCGTGTTCAGTGTCTAAGTTGTTTTACTTTCTAGTTCTCTGGAGCCCGACACACACACGCCCGAGTGAGTCGGTACAGACTGAGGGGCGTTTGGGTACCTGACATCGGGCGGTCCGAGGAGACAGCTACCCTAAGAGGTCCGTTCTTATGACCTCACCCGACGGTAAAGGAAGAGGTCCCCTAGGAGGACTGGGTCCCTAGTTTGGGTACCGAGGACACCGAGGACTTGACCGTCCTCCTAAGAAATGGTGACTTGGCGACCCCTTCGGAGACAGTTAGGTTTATAATCTGCAGTGTTTTAAAGTTTTAGAAATGAGAGGGATCTCGAAGTAAGAATCAGTTACGGATGAACAAGAATTCTATGGTTCTAGGTTTGTGGAAACAAAAATCCAATATACTGTGTTCCCTAGAAATATTGTTAATTCTCTATTTAAAGTTCTGTCCAAACGGAGCTTTTTTCGGTCTCAACTATGGGATTTTATCCTTTTAATTTTTTTGTTTGTTTGTTTGTTTGTGACTTGTCAAAAACTCTTTGCCATTTCTTTAGGTGTTTATTTCTGTGACTTCAAATTCCGGTAAATTTCATATTTTTGTTTGGATGTAAGAGTTATCAATAGAAAAGAAAAATCATTATCAGGTCTTTAAACCTGGTTATTCTTTTATGACATAAAAAATTCGAAGATCGTATTCTTTTGTTTCTTCTCCGATTTTTGTTTCTCACGGATAAAGGACACACTATCTTTTATTCGGTCTGTGTTTACACTCGGTATATGTATAAGGTTTTAAAAATTTCGGAGTAATTTTAATTAAAGTTGTTATATAAAATCGGAGTATATAGGTTTAGCATTGTATTAGTATTTTATATAACTATAAAATTATATTTTTATAATTATTTAAAATGTAATAACATGCCGGCAATCCAGAGTCTTTGGGGAACGTACCAAATATAGACGTAGCAGTGAACCTCACGGGGGCAAGGCTCTCGAGTCACCGGCATACACGGGTCCCCGACGCACACGGGTCCCCGACGACATCACCTGTCCTGGGCCTACTCCTGAGACGAAGGTACCTCGAGATGTTTTTGTTGTTTGTTCTTTTTTCTTCGTGCACTGAAAATTACGGAACTTCTTCTGTCTTTCCAACCACTCCCGGTCTTACCCCTCCCGTCTCACGAGACGTCTACGCTGTAAATTGGACCCGGGATCCTACCTTTCTTGTGCCCCGTCCGCCCTCGAGAGAGGCGCCTAGCTTCCGTCCTTCCTCGGGCAGACGAGTTGTCGTCGTTGCCCTTCCGCTCTACGCTCGCGCTCCTCCCCTCTCCGGCGCGCCACACGCGGCGCCGCCCGCCCGGTGAACCCTGCCACCTCTGGCGCCACTCCGCGGGGCCCCACCCGTCGCTCCTGCCGGGCCCATGTGATCCACGAGCCCCCGTTTGGGGCGTCCCTACACGGGGTTGCGCTCCCGTCGTCTTAGTCAGGAGTGCCTCGACTTTGTCTCGGGGCCCTCAGAGGTATCGAGTGACCTACTTCCACCAGAAGGATGTAGTTGACGATCGTTTAGTTTCGATAAAGCCTCTCAATGGGACCTCGGAGATGCGAAGAGTCACATTTTGCGGATCGAAAAGTAGGGTTTAGCGGTACCTATGACCGTTTACTCTCGTTTGTCGGTCTCCCTTTCTTGTTTCTGTTTTTTCCGTAAAACCACTATGTCTGACTCAATAGTGTGAGGACGAAATATTTTTGAGACTGATCACACAGATTCTTTTATCAACCCTTCTACCTCTTAAAGTGACTTCTTGACTTGATGTACTTTTTATTTGGTTTAAGAGGATCTCAATATATCTCTCCTTTTCACTGTTATTTATGTATGAAGTTACCTTCCCAAGTTTTCGACTACACTAGTTCGTCTTCATCTCTAATCATTTTGTCTTTTAACTAGTCGTTTTTTTTTTTTTTTTTTTTTTTGGTCTCGTTTCTTCTCTCTCTTTTTCTTTTTTAAAAATTAATTTATTTATCCTATTATTCTTCGTATTTTCTGTACACCCGTTTTTCCTTTTTACTGGATTTCACATACAATGACCTCAAGGTCTTCCTCTCTTTTCCTTTTTTTTACCTTTGACCCACACCAAAAATAGAAAGATTACGTGGAAAGATTTATAAGTCCAAAAATAATAAAAAATTACATCTAGTAATGGAGTGTAGTATATACTTTTGTTTAGGGTCTACCTAATTACTTAAATTACATTTTTTATTTTAGTGTTTTGGTTCGTCTTATTTTTCCTTGTCCGTTTATAAATAGAACGGAAAGAGTAGTGTTTGTGTTTTAGACTTTGGTAATTTATTTTTGGCAATACAAACAGATATACACTTAAAAACGAATACTTTTTTTGTGGTATTGGTTTCAAGTTTCCGATTCCCGGTCTACTCTTTTATCAACTCGGTCCACATACTACCTTTATACACGTCATTAATTTTAGTATAAAGTGTTCTTATAAATTGTTGTACCTTTCACGAGTATTAAACATAAATATAAATTTTATCAAATAACTGAAAGGGAGGGTCGCTTATACCTTATTGTTCCCGACCTAAGTGAGAAAGTGCTATTGGTTGCTCTTTTAGTATGTTTTGTGTACTCTACTCCAACAGTCTATGCCTTGTTCACCGTGGTGTCTTCGTACCAGGAACTCTCTGCCCCTTATTTGTGTCAGTCAGGGTTGCACCAGGGGTAATGACGGAGTCCCGTCAAAGGTGTGATGTGACGTTCCTCCCCTCCGGTCTCTCTCGGTCACTGGGGTCCCTTGTCTCTCGTCTGCAGTTCCCTAGGGTCCTTCGCTCCCGTCCCGACACGTGTCCCCGGGGGCCTCGAGACGTCTCCCACGCGAGCCCCGAAACTGACTAGTGATTAGACACGTTTACCCGCTCCTTCGGTCGTTTTCTATCCCCTTCTTTATGACCTTGCGTCACCCGTCTCGTCAAGGGTATCAGGTGTGAGCGTCCCCTTCTCGCATACGAAGGTGTCTCGTCTCGCTGAAGGATAATGTACCCCATTTTGTCGACGATGTACCTATGAATCCCGAGGAGTCCCCCGAGTCACCACTTCTTGGACGGAGGGTTACGTCCTCTCGGTTCTCTCCGTCCAAACTAGGAACTTTTTAGTCCTTCTAGGGACCTTCCTCTTTTACTGTTGGGTGTGGTTATAAGAACGGATCTTTTAAGATACCTGTCTCTTCGGACCGTCCGAGGTTATGTTCCCTAGTGTTTCTCAGTTTGTGTGGACTCGTTGACTTGTATATATGTATGTTGTGTATCTATAACAAGTTCTTATACCCCCTTTTGTACTAGTAATACTCTCCGTTTTGTCACTTAATATTTGTTCTCTTGGGTCTCCTTTAAGTATCTCTAAAAAATTTATTTTATATAATTATACTTAATTCTTGTGAAACCTACAAAATTTAGGTTTCCTGGGGCTAGAACAAAGATTATATAATAAGAAGTTATTTCCTCTGATTCTGAGGAACCTCCTTTCCGAGCAAGATACTCACCCCTTCTTCTATGTGTTCTGTCCGGACCTCGTGGGACGTTACCGTCTTTCTTTTCTTCACGTTTCTTTTGGTTGTTATTGTGACTGCCCCCACACAATCTCTCTGTCACCCTCCCTGAATAGAAATTCAGAATCGAAAAACAAAAATTCTGACTCGAAAGTTCCCGATTTGGCCCTTAAACGACAACGACAAGTCAGTGAGTCAGCACAGGGTGAGACGTTGGGTTACCTGACGTCCGACGGTCCGAGGGGACAGGTGTCTTCTGAGGTCCGTCATTTTAACCGTACTCAACAGTAAGGGAAGAGGTCCCCTAGAAGGGTTGAGTCCCTGACTTGGACCCAGAGGACGGAACGTCCGACTAAGTAATAATAGACTCAGTAGTCACATTCGTTTTTTTTTATACATCGCAACTAATATTGTGTTTCTTATTTTGTTTATAAGTGTTATATTTATTAACCTAGTAATTTACTTACTTACTTCACCCTCCTTGTCTGCTTAGAGGGTACACGTCTTTTTAAGGTTTATTGAATGTGTCTATTAGGTAGAGTTCCTTCCATCTTGTTGAGGGGTGACGACCTTGTGCCCGACGTACGTTACTGGAGTAAGATGTCTTTATGTCGTCCCTTTTCCCTCCGTTCCTCATTGAAATGACTCTTCTTGGACTGTTGACGATAGAGTCACCCCACCTGGTTCCAGTTGTACTTCTTATTATTTAATACAATATCCTATACGAGAACTGCACTATTTTTATTTTTCAATAGAGACACCCGAAGGAGGGGTTTTACATATAGGGGTCACATTAGTACTCTTGTTGTTGTCTTTTTAAGATTCTGCCCCTTAACTTGTTTTGTTAGACTCTTCGTAACTCCAGTAGCTTTTTGTTCTCTTGCGACTCTTTAACAGTGTCCGGTCTCCTCGGGTTCCTATGTACTGTTTATTTGTATTACACCCTAAGACCTACCCTAGGCCTTTGTCTTTTTCGCGTGCTCCATTTTTGTCTCCTTTGGACTTCATGCCTGAAACCAATTACTCTTATATAGCTATAACCCAGTCATCACTATTGTTTGCGGTAATTTATATGCTACGATTATTATCTTCCGACTTCCGCCCTCCTCTTCCCCTGCTGTCTCCTACTCTGCCGACCTACCGTAGTGGCTGAGCTACCTGTACTCAAACTCATTTGAGGCCCTCCACCACTACCTGTCCCTCCGGACCGCACGACGTCAGGTACCCCAGTGTTTCTCAGCCTGTGCTGACTCACTGACTGGACTTGACTTGACTTACTATCTTCTTTAACTTAAACCCCCCTACAGTCTTGAAAGTCACGATAGAAATGTTCAAAAGAGAGAGATATTTTGATAAGACTTCTTTAGACAAAATTTTACGTAACCTTTTGTAATTACCGTGAAATTTACGACTTCTAATTTTTTCTTTGAACTTCAGTATCGTTTGAGGTCCTCTATTACTTCCTGTCCCTTCGGACCACACGACATCAGGTATCTCAGCGTTTCTCAACCCTGTACTGAATCACTAACTTGTTGTTCTTCAGTATCGTTCTTTTTGTTGGTTTTAGTCTCTCTTTTTTTTTACGGTAGTGTTTACACATTGACCTTACTGTTCTTTCTCTCTTCCACCGATTACCGTCCCTGTCTTTTTGTTTTTAACTGCCTTATTACGGGTTTAAAAACAATTTAAACTACTTGTGATATTCGTATGTCTAGTTATAAGGAATACTAATAGTCACTTTTTTAGAAGTTATTTTATGATCGTTAGATGCGGGTTTTAGTATAACTTTCTTAATATGTTGTAATGGTTCACCCTAAATAGGGTACTTACGTTGTATTCTTTTAGTTACATTACGTGGTATAATTATCTTACTTACTTTGTTTGTCCTGGTAGAGTTAACTACATCTTTTTCGTAAATCTGTTTTGGGTTGTGGTAAAGTACTGGGGGTTTTAAGTATTTTGATCCTTAACTTCCCTTTTGGGAGTTATACTATTTACCGTAAATACTTTGTGTGCACGACACGAATCGGTAAGTCAGCACAGGCCTACCGTCGAACGGTCCGAGGAGACAGGTACCCTAAGAGGTCCGTTCTTATGACCTCACCCAACGGCACGAGAAGAAGTCCCCTAGAAGAGTTGGGTCCCTAGTTTGGGTCCAGAGGGCGTAACGTCCGCCTAAGAAATGACAGACTCGGGGGTCCCTTCGTGTATTCGTCGTAGAATAAGTTGTCGCTTTCTAATTTCGAAAGGAGGACTCTAGTCCCTATTCCGTTCCCACGGACGAACGTGGTAACGGAAATTTACCCCATGACTTTCAAGATTAGTCTCGTTAGTCCGTTCCCTTTTTATCCGTAGGTTTAACTTTATTTCTTCATTTTGAGAGATAATCGTCTACTGCACTAGGATATGTTTCTTTTAGGGCTTCTTAGGTAGTTTGTTTCTTTTGTAGTTTCGAGTATTCACTTGAGTCGTTTCCACGTCCCATGTTCTAGTTCTACGTGTTTAGTCAACACGAAGATACGCGGTTGGTACTTGTTGGGTCTTTCCTTTAATTCTTGTGTCTAGTCAACAACAATCCCCGGTACCCATCCCCTCCCTTAAATGACGTTTATATATACTCCTTATAAGACCTTATCAACCCCGACTACTTTGGTGAGATATAGTACTGACACCACCACCAATATTTTTACACGTAAACTGTTTTGAGTTTTTGACATGTAAATTATAACTACTAAAATGATTAAATAAAAATGATAAATGTTATAAATTTAACTATTGAAATGGATACATTTAATATACAGTTTTCGATTATTCCGTTTAAAATTTTGTTTTACGCATGAGTTCTAGGAGAAAGATTTTGTGGACTTACGTATCGACCTTCATCCCTTACTCTGTCATGGTTTGTAGGTTTTCCACCCACCACTCACCAAAAATGAAAAACAGATACGAAAAGTGAAATTTACCAAATATTATATACAAGTAATCGAAATATTCGTCTTTTTTATCAACAAATTTTTATACATTCTCGTAATGTGTGAAATCTAAATAAAGGTCAATTCTCAATCATAATATTTTATGACCGGGAGTGGTACATTTTACTTCCCTCCACAATATTATAGGACTCGACCGTAGTTCACGAGTTTCGGGTAAAAGTGTAATGCAGAGTGTCTTCAGACACGTGATCTTGGCGTAAAAATATACCTATGTTACCTTTCTGAAGTGTTTGGATCTGGTACTGACCTTTAAGTTTCCGATAAAAGGGTTTTTTAACAGGTCCATACGAATTCATCTTTAGACCTTTCGACAGACCAATGGTGTCTGGGTAGATTTGAAGTTTACTGTAGTTTGTCATTGCTCTCAAAATTCTCGAGGTCCCTTGTCTGAAGTTCACCACCTCTGTACTTCTTCGCTTGCAACCGTGCCTACAATTTCTAGTTTGAAGTGCAACAGGAACTAGAGTATTTCTTTCTAGAGGACCGTCTCCTCCTGTTCCGTAGGACTCTGCGTGAGATCTCTTGTCTGATTTATAATCCTAGGCCGCTCTACTCTTGACTTTGTTACCGTACTGTTTCGACCAACAACAGACCAGAGAGTCAGTATGGACTGAGAGACTTCGGGCACCTGACACCGGGCGGTCCGAGGAGACAGTTGCCCTAAGAGGTCCGTCCTTGTGATCTCACCCAACGGTAAGGGAAGAGGTCCCCTAGAAGAGTTGAGTCCCTAGCTTGGACGTAGAAGACGTAACCGTCCGCCCAGGAAATCGTGACTCGGTGGTCCCTTCGGCCATTGTTTCGATCTGCTCGAGTTTGTGTCTAAACCGTGGTTTAGACCTTTAAGATCGAAATCATAGTGAAACCTCTCCATTACCCTCCATGTGGATTGTCTAATCCACTTCTATGTTTTTCACTAATGAGGTCCGCGTCCATGGTCGACTTCCTACTCGTCTTCAACTCAGTTCTTCGGGTACCTATTTAAATGTCTGCGAACCAGGTATTACTTGTCAATTTCGTTCACGTGAATTAAGATAGTGTTACCTGTTCTTTCGGAAAACCTTTTGAAGAGATTGATTTTATTTTGATTTATTTTTTAGAAAATGTTCGATGTTATTCTGGAATTTTTTTTGTCGAAGGTGCACATCTCACGAGTGATATATTCTTCGTGAAACATATGTAAATAGAGATTAGATTTACTTTATGGGTTTAAATGCATACTCAAATACTACCAACTTTGTTGACCGTTGTCAGAAATGTCATTCATTTATAATCACGTTCCGAATTCAGAGTCCCGCCAAAGTCATTTTTGGAGTCAAAAAAAGGTTAGAGTTCGAAGAAGGGAGACGTGATCCGACTCTTCTCTGATTCAGACTGACACGAACCTTCTCTCTCTCACCTCTCTCGGAAGATGAAGGTGACGTATATGATGACTCTCGTGTGACTCAAGTCGCTCGAGGTCCTTCCTGAGTCCACAGTAGAAGTGTCTCCTCGTGTCTCCAGATTCCAGTGTAAGTCGTTTCTGAGAGGAAGGTTTTTAAATGCTCACCGAAGAGAATGTAGTCCACTTTCTATTTCTGCTCAGAAGAGAAAAGATTTGAGTAAGAGGAAGTTAAAATATGGTTCACCTTTCCTTTTTCAGTAAGGTAGATCGAGTAGTCAGTAGATAGACATTTCGTCCTTACTACAAACGAGGTGTCCCGTCTTTCTTAAGTCAATGTATGTATAAAAATTGCACGAGTCGTACTCAAATACCATCGATAATAGACAGAGAAACTCAGGAGTCACAAACTATCCCGGCAGGTGCACTGTCAAGAAACTCCCCAGTAATACCTTCTTTGGTGGTTTCATTATTAGCCCACTCGGACCGTGTCACCTGGGAAGACGGGTACCCTAAGGGGTCCGTTCTTATGGTCTCATCCAGCGGCACGGGACGAGGTCCCCTGGAAGGGTCGGTCCCTAGCCTGGGCCCAGAGGACGTGACGTCCGCCTCAGAAATAGTAGACTCGGGGGTCCCTCCGGGCTCACCTAGGGTCGAGGACGACGGGGGAGTCACAGTGGAACGTAGAGTGGCCTTCCGCCGAGAAGGTCCTCGTAGTGGTCCATGATGAATCGAAGCTGTACTGTAAAAGACTGACGTCGAGAGTTCAAGAGGAAAGGAAAACGTAAAACGTCGAACTTTCTGTGGAGGGGTTTCTCCCATATATGAAGTGACTACTCATAGTTTTATTATTAATTTTTGATAAGAAAAAAAGTAAACGTAAACGTGTTCCACTTCCCTTCCACTCCTCCATCCATCTCTATAAAGACGAACGTACTTGACGTACTTGAGACGAGTGGTGCAGTCCTGTCAGGTAGTCAGTTGTCACTGAGTCCTGTGAAGACTTTGTACGTCCCCCCACCCCCCCACGCACACAGTCGTTCTCGTTCTCTCTCTGGTTCTTCGGTAACGGAACAACGGGGTTCGTGTGAAAAAGTTTAGGTCGTACCTGTGTAATCTGGAAAGTGAAACTCAAAAATGACCGTCGCCACGATCTTGTTGGAAGACTTATCGTCGATGACGACTTAAAATTTTAGAAGGACCTGGAAGGGACTCGGTTTAAAATTTTCATGTAGTCCGAACCGAGTAAGACTATACGCCCTTGGAATAGAGGGGAATTTTATATTTAATTAGAATGGTCATGAGTTCTCATGTAGGTTCATGACGGCATGCTTCTATTCTGTACCCGGTAAGATATGCCACTTCTTTTTCTGTGTTTTTAATGAAATTGAAAGGTTACTTTCTGAATTGGAGTCGGTTCAAGATAAAGTGAAGTAGGGGAGTAAGAGAACTCCTTGAGGAACATCGATTCCTTTTAGTTGACATATTAACAAATAAAAAAAAAAGGCTGACCGTTTTGGTTTACTAATCTACTTGACATATTAAACATTTCCAAAATCCTTCAGTAGAGGAGTTCTTTAATTAATTGGTACGAGTTGTCAGACAGTGTCTTCTGAAGAGATCGTAAAGGTAGTTCAAAAGGTGATCTGAATAGATAGAACCATGGTAACCCGGGGTGTTTTATTTACGTCTAAAGTCAGAAGTGTTTGTGTGTAGGAAAAGAAACTGACGACTCTAAGGTCGGATCCTTACAAAGGTTCTCTTCTTAAGGAAGCCAGAGTAGTCGACCGTATGACCTTCACGTGTAAGGTTCCTTCCTCCGCTATAAATAAAAAAGTTCGGGACTGAGATCGGTTGGTGGTATTTGAACCAATAAGACTCCCGAGGAACAAAGCGAAGATAGACCCCAGACGGACGTCCACTGACCTATACTGTCCTGTAAGTAGACGAGGAGCCCCGAGGCAGATTACCCTGGCATTGAACCTTGGTCAGAAGGTCGAGTCCTTTTGGGGTTCAGGTCTAAGCCGTCGGGGAAGCTCACGGAGAAGGGTGTAGGTGTGGTCCTCACCACAAGGTTCCACCAGAGTCGTAGCGTGGGCGGTCGAACACTGACCTAGTCGTCCTTCGAATAATTTTCCTTTCTTTTGAGCTGCTCGTAGTCCATAAGACGCGGTCCGTTTCACTTCGACATTGCGTCACAGTGGATTCCAGTGGGCCAGGAGACTCTAAATTTATTTTAACCGAACCCGGGGTCAAGGTGTAGGACACCCCTCTACGGATTGAAAGGGGTCCTAAAGACGTTGTATAGTCTCGGAGTACAAGAGTACCAGTGCAGATGTAAGTTTAAGTAAAGGGGGAAGGGGTCACTTGACGACTAGACTCAAGTAAAACGATCATAGAGTAGAGGACACCCGAAAAAGAAAGGAGACGAGGTCTGTACCCAGAGTCGACAAAAAGAAGAACAGGGGGTTTGCGTACCGGAAAGACACCGTTCATCTAAAGTGTGTCCAAAACCGAGGTACCCTCCAATTCCGCGTATTAAATTTCGTCGTCGATTAAGGCTAGTGGGGATCAGGATCTCAGTGCGTGCGTGGGCTCGCAGACGGAACAGGACAGGGGTCGGCGAGGGCAGAACTAGAAAGAGAGGAGAGGCAAAGTCAAGAGAAGACAGAACTACGAGTACAACTACCAATACAAAGAATACAGAATAAAATAGAATCAGGTACGTCCGACGATATCGTTTTTCGTGGCATCTGACCCATCGAACGTCGACGATTCAGTGAAGTCAGCACAGGCTGAGACACGCTGGGGTATCTGCCGTCGGGTGGTCCGAGGAGACAGGGACCCTAAGAGGTCCGTTCTTGTGACCTCACCCAACGGTAAAGGAAGAGGTAACGTACTTTCACTTTTCACTTTCACTTCAACGAGTCAGTACGGGCTGAGAATCGTTGGGGTACCTGACGTCGGGTGGTCCGAGGAGGCAGGTACCCTAAAAGGTCCGTTCTCATGACCTCGCCCACGGTAGCGGAAGAGACTCTGACCCACCGAATTTGTCGTGCATAAACTAAGAGTGTCGAGATCCCCGGCCGCACAAGTTCTAGTTCCAAAGTCGTCTAGACTTCACAGACCACTCTCGGACGACCGACCGAGTGTCTCCCGATAGAAGAACGACCCAAGAATAGATCGTCTTTTCCCCTCCCTGAGAGGACTCAGAGGAAGTATTCCCGTGATTAGAGCAAGTACCCCCGTCTCGGGAGGACGGGATTACTGGATAGTCCCCGGGATGGGAAGGATTATGGTCGTTGACCCCCAATCCTAAAGTTGGACACTTGCACCCCTCTTATGTTTATAAATGATGGGTAGTAAAGACAAAATGAGGGACTTGTGTAGTGTATGGCCCCTGGAGTGAAAGGTGCAATATCAATTAAAGAATTGAAAAGAATTTCTTTTCAAAAGAAAGGTGAATTTAGTTCCGGTAAACAATATCGAGATCTTTATGTAATTAAGTTGAAACTTTTAAGACGAGGTATTGTTAAAATTTTAGGGTATTTGTGCTATGTGGTAAACTGACACTCCGGAAAGTTTGGTTTCGGTAAAGAGAACCCCAACATACCTTTTATAAAAAGGTCGTTACGGTAGGGGTGGTTGAGGAGAGGTTGTGGTATTTGGCCTTTATGATTATAGGATACTCGTACCAAAAAATTTAGTCGAGACAGAAAACTACTTGGGGTGTCAGACGAAGAACAAAAATTGACGTGGTAGTGCTCCCTTTGATGACCCGTTCAAAGGTCAATGATAAAGAAGTTTAATTCAAACGACGGTGAGGTGGAGGAGAAGAAGAGGTATCACACCTATAACCAGGTCTCCAGAGAATTTGGTAGGAGTAAAATTTTTTAGAAAAAAAGACAAGTTGAATTGACTAAGGGAACAAAAATCACACTTACCAAAATGTCTCCCGTCCATAAGTAAACGGGGTCCAGTCTACAAGGGGGCGTCTGTACCTCGACGATACTAGACTGGTAAATAGGACTTCACTAAACCCGCGGACTGAATCCTGGACCCTGTAAAAAAAGACTTGCATATAAGACCTGACAAACCACTATTAGGTGGATTATTCTTGATACTTCGATTACTATAGATCCAATCAGTTCTCGTGGAAAAAAAGTGGACTTCAGCCGGGAGCAAAACGGACCGACTCTATGTAAATAGGGTACTTTAGGAAGGAAGGTAGAAGATAGATCGGGCCCAGACCAGACACGAGATGAACTCTGACTTTATTTTGGAAGAATGGACGGTCGAGGGAATTCCTACAGAGTAAAACGGACTAACCGACAAATCAGTGATTCAATGTAGGTTGAGAAACGTTAGCGTACCTGACATCGGGTGGTCCCAGGAGACAGGCACCCTAAGAGGTCCGTTCTGACCTCACCCCACGGTAAAGGAGGAGGTTCCCTAGAAGGACTAGGTCCATAATTTGGGAGCAGAGGACACAGAGGACGTAGCCGACCGTCGAAGAAATGGCGACGTGGTGGACCTTTCGGGTGCTATATACCATCCAAACCTGTCTGGTTTCTGAAAAGAGACTTAAACAGGCTATCTCTTTTCCCCACGTTACTAATGACTGGGTTTCTTCTACTTTGCCACTCTAAATGAGTCCCGAGAGTCTGACTCTCGGTTTACCTCATCTTGACTCGAGTAAATACGGAGACGGACGCAAACACCCCCACCCCCTTGACCTTTACCTGTTCTGTGGGGTAGGGTTCTCTTCGGGGACCGGGCGACTAGTGTGACCTCGTCCGTCGTTCTCCCTTTCTTACACCTTACGACAGTTTGTGTCTCTGGCAGAGTGTACGGCGAACACAATTGGATGGACGCCCAGAATCGAGTCGCAATTCCCATGTCATCTTTGATATTATTTTTCTGAACCTTGATCAACTCTTTTACCTTGGTACGTCGGACCCAACACGACCCGAGTAAGGTGAATCGTGTCCCAAAAGTTTTAATTAGACCCGACACGGTACATAGTCTCGGAGCGAGGGAAGTACCGACGTAGGACACGGTGCCCTCCCTATATGTCGGAGTATCTACACGTGGACGCGGCGAAGGTGGGGAGCCGACGTTGCTCCTTGACAAGCAATTGTAGGTACACGTACAAGAACTCACTTGCATACCAGAGCACAAAGAACCCATCTATGGATGTCCACCTTAAAGGCTCAGGATACCATTGACAAACTGAACAACTCTTTGACGGTCTCGTAAAAGGTTTCACCGACGTGGTAAGACGTAAGAGTGGTCGTCTCATACTCGGGGTCAAAGAGACGTAGAAATGCGTATGAACGATGCTAGACCAAAAACTAATACCGTTCGGGTCACTCACCCTTCACCAAAATTAGAAAACACCAAAATTGAAAGGAATGATTGATTTCTACAACTTGTAGAAAAAGACTAGACCCATAAACATATATATATAAAAAACGACTTTTAAATACTAGTAAAGGAGTAAAAGTTTACCTAACAGAAAAATAAGAACTCAACATTCTCAAGAACCATGTAAATCCATGTTCATGGAATAGTCTACATACAAACCGATGGTAAGTCGTCCTTTTTAGTCTGATGATTATAACAGTGTAATACCCCTCCCTCCACCCTCCCCCCAAGTACAAACCCTTGTGTACATTCTTAATTTCTAAAATTTTAATTTTTTTTTTAAATTTTTTTTTATTTAAATTACTCTTTTTTTCTTATTTCTTGTCTTTATTTGTTTGTTTTTTTAGAAGGTCATGTTCTAATATTTATGACGTGATAAAAGACGTTTTTGTGTAAAAGTACAAATATACAATTAGAAGTATATGAAATTTGGGTCAAAAAAGGAATTGAGAGTAATTTGAGCGGGGGTTGAAACCAACCATTCTTTTATTCCTGTACATACAGTCACGGAGATGTCTCTTCTTACCGACTAAGACGTCATTTTGGTAACGTCGAAAATATTTAGTACAAAATGTTTAAGGGTATGATCTTAATGTAGGGTTTTATTCAGAACCTTCCGTAGACCGATGTACGACATTGGTAATTTTACTACAAGACACGACGTCTTTTACACAATCTCTATGGGAGATGTACCTCATGTCGATCTGTCAAGTTCAGAGTATACTGACTGGTCATGCAACCAAGGGTTCTTATTTATGGTGTCGAGGTCGTCGGTGCCTTTGGGGCGAGTAATTTCGTTCGGTAAAAGAGCAGCCCGGCCCCAGAGGCAATACACGACTTACCATCTTACACTAAGTGACCAGTGAGACGACACTGTGGTCTTCTGAAGTGAAGACTCTCGTATGGGTCCGTCCTTCTCCCCCGAAATCTAGTGTCTTGAGTCTTTTGTCTTGAGAACTACACTTCGGCTCAAGTTTCGGCTTGCGCGAAGAGTGATAGGGACACGCTAGGTAGAAGACGAGACTGTTAAGATCGACCCACGGAGCGAGGTCAGAGTGGAACTTTAGGGGAGAGGGCCTCGGTAACCTCCGACCTCATACAAACTTTAGCAACTCAAGATGAGACGGCCCGACTCAGCACTCGGAACGAATCTTTCTGGACCCTTTGTAATCGAACGAAGACCAGACCGGTATTACTTTTATTTACTCCCGAAGTTAAATTTCAGCAATGATTTTTAAACAAGAAAGGAGGTAAGATTAAGACTCTGGGTGAACGTCGATTAATCTTGCCAAGGGTCGCACTAGGGGGTCGTGTGACGATCACATTTGTGGCTGGTAGACTCAAAGTAATGTTATTTCTTTAGTTTATTTGTCACCTGGTCTTTTGTCATCAGACCCGTGCCGAGTAATGTCGTGTTACGTCAATTGTAAGGAACGAACCCTTCCTTTTCCCCCGTAGCCCCTCGTTTCGGCTACGGGTCCCGAAACGTAGGAATAATTGCTGCCCTCACCTTGTCCCTTAATAAAGAATGACAATTTTGAAAGACCTCTCTCTTCTACCTAAAAAAAAAATTACTTTTATTTTTTTCTTCACGAGAGACTTGGAGCAACATTTGTCTCTCTTTTCCATTAATAAACGAAACCTGATGAGAGACGAAGAGGTCAAGGAGTATCCTATATGACAAATGTTAAATTTATTCCTTTTTCTTTTCCTCCTTATCTCACGGGTAATTAGACGAATTTTAAAAATACTAAACAGGAACCATGTTTGTTTGGAGACGGTTGTGTTCGACCTGTCTTGAGACACTAAGGATTATAGATCTTATAAAATTTTTTATTTTATTCATTTGTATATGTATTCGTTTTCTCGGTGAGTACATAAATCTACAAAACGACGAGACTGAGGGTAGTTGATTACAAACCTTTTGAGAGTCCTTGTTTATTCGCGAAAGCTGCAAGGTGACGTAACGAGGTGTACGGGAACCTTAAGTAATTTCCTCCTTTTGGGTTCGTAACAGAGGTTTTAAATTGGGGTGAGAATTCATTGACTTTTTCAGATTTCTGGAAATAACTTAGACCAAGTGTGTTTGGGTTACCACCATTCCCGAGAGGCCGATGTCGTACAAGATACTTCTCTCGCAAATACTTGGGGTCGTGAAGGACCCTGGGATGGACAGACCGACACGCCCAGTCTTAAGGGTGGACCGGGGACGGCGTCCGGGACCTGAGTGACGTGTATTATCCACGATGGACCGGAGAGTCACTATTGAGTCGAAGTCACTTCACGCACTCTTTTGGGGGAAAGAAGGAGAGAATGTGTGAGATCCAGATCATACGGTGCCGACCATAATAAATGAAAACAAAGAAAGCAAATTTACCAATGTCTTTCTGAATACGTTTACATAAGTAAGTCTTTCAAGATCTTCGAACCCCGATTTTAATTTTATTCAGATTTTGTCCGAGAAATGTGAGGTGAACCTGGTGAGAATTCTCGACTACGCACTTTTCTGGGTTTCGTTCTAGGAGTTGGTCTAATTATGAAATTCTTCTTTTCAGAGTTTTAACGTTTAATATGACTCCATCTGGTTCAATGCCCTTTTTTTTTCTCGATTTAGTTACCTTGATTCTCGACTTTACGTACGAAATTGGAACTCCAGGGAAACCTGAGACACCTTCCTTTGTCAGTGAGTAGGACCCCTCCTCCCCCACTCTTCCTCTCTCCGTAGACAGACGTCGTCAGTCAGCAGAATCCTTGTGTAGTTTTTTTAGACGGTAACAAAACCTTAGCAGATAGATAGTAGAGGTACAACTTTCTTTTAATTTCAGTTCCTTTTATTTTCATAGCTATATACAGTTCTCTTTAATTTGGATTCTGTCGTAAAAAATTTTTAGACTTATGTGGCAGTGCAGTGTATAAAACTATTAAAAGAATTGGACGAAGTGGAGGTTCGTTCTTTTAAACCAGGCTTTCATCGAGAGAAATTGACCTGTTTATAAATAAGTTGTAGACAGACGATCTACGGTTTAGATGAGTGACTAAAGAGTTCACCTTAAACGTGTGTAAGTACAGGTGGAGACATTCTACCTTCTAAATCTGCCTTAGTGTCTCTCCCCACCGGTCGGGAGTGCCAAGTCTCCGCAAGGGAGCGGGTGTCCGGTAGCTTCCACCGGTGCCGGGAGACAGACTCGTTGTACACGACACTGTGGTAGTCTTGGTTGGAACTTAGTTGGTGAAAAGTCGGCACTCAAATTCCTGACTTTACAAATCGCCTCAGCTCACCCTTTTGATGCTAAGGAGTTTTCAAGGGAGACTTAGGAACAGGAGGGTTCTGACCTTATTACGACTTGCTAGTAGATTTATAAAGTTCTTACGGTTTTCCTACTGTTATTAGTCGTGGGTCAAATTAAAATGAAATATAACCGTAATAAGGAGAGTTTCGTAAAAATCATAATTAAAGAGTATGTCGTACTGAATTGGACACTACCTTATAATTTGGTTCGTTTCGTTACTTTGCGAATTTATTGAGGTAATAGGGAGAATAGTTGACGGATGTCACGCACTCCGGAAGTCTATGGGGTGGCGTCCGGTGCCCCAGACGTAGGCCTCTACGCCGGCACGGCCGTGCCAACCAGTGTCACCCTTCGTCTCCTCGGTCCCGAACTTGGTCCGACTAGGAATAGGCTTTTGGGTGCAAGAAAGAAACATGGAGTACACCTGAATAAATTAGAAACACGTAAAACGGTGTTTGATTCAAAATCTTTTATTTATGTGCTACGTAAAATCTTTCATTTGTATTAATCCCCTTCAACATACTACCTTTCTTCTGTGTCACGACTCCATTTTACTGGGAGTAAACTTGTACGTATAAGATTACAATTTCGAACGTGTCATTTCGTTTAGGACCTTATCCTTTATCGTTGGGTGAGGTCATAAGAGCGAACCTTTTAGGGTACCTGTCTCCTCGGACCACCCGATGTCAGGTACCCCACCGTTTCTCAGTCTGTGTTGACTCACCGACTCTGAAATACCGTTTATTTGGTCTCTCGTCAACAGGACTCAGAGTCTACTGAGTCGGCGACTTGAGATGCCGATTTCTGGAACACACTGAAAAGGAGACAGTAAACGAACATCTTGTACCTCGGGCAGTTACTGTCCCAGTGGATCTCAAAATATTTTCAAAAAACAAACCAACAGACAGAACTAACTTACAAAGTGTTATAGCAAAGACAAAACTAAGAACCGGTACTCCGTGCGCCCTGGAACCGAGGGGCTGGTCCCTAGTTTGGGTGTAGGGGGTGTGACCTTCCATTTCAGAATGGGTGACCTGGTCACCCCTTCAGGGTTCCCACTGGCTCTTAAGCTTTGCTGCATTTCACTCGTTTTGGACAGGATTCCGAAAATATCCCCTTTGTTTCCCCTACTTCTTGATTAACAGTTTAACGAGACATTCCCTAATAAATATGGTCCAAAGTCTAGTAGTAATTCCTGTTGACGTTTCCTCTATTGTGGTCCTATTTTCCGTATTTCTTGCCTTACTCCCTTTGTAGAAATAGACGCGAGTCGGTGAGTCGTCAACGGAGGCAACCCCCACTGCAGGGAATGCGAAAGACGATGAAATGTACACGTTTCGTCCTCACAATCGAGAGTCTAAAGGGAACATAAAGACTACACGAGTATCTGACACTTGGTAATTTTCTTTTTTGTGTGTCACAACGGGTAGTACTAAAATTACATCTTCAATAAGAGTGAAACCGTCTTTCTTTAAGAAGACGGAGAAGTTTAGTGTATACACCGGACTTTAAGTCAAATTAACAGGTTTTCAGGTTAGATCCGTCCTTTCGTTGTCTACGATAGTCTTCGAGTTCTATGGTTTAAATTTCACACACACACACACACAGACACAGACACAGAGGTCCTTTCCAGTGTCTAGACTGGAGGACCTTCGTCGTTTCCAAGGTAGGTGCCTCGGACGACGCTGTCGTAGACCTTTAAGGAGACAGCCCAGTCACCCCTCTGTAAGAGACAAACGAAACGAAAACAAAATATGGGTACACCACAGGCCGTATAGTTATTATATAAAGTTAGAGTAGTACTTTGGGAAATTACTAAATGAAAAGTTTGGAGGGTCCGGGTAGATTGGTGTCCTTCTGAGTAAGGAAAACAATGTTCGACTTTCCTACTTCAGTTTTGTGTCTGTCGTCTTTGTCGTGAGGCACCTTAGGATACGGTAAGGATGACAAACCGGGGTCATCAGTCCCGACCCGAAAGTTGCAGACATCTGTGCTTCCCTTCCGACGACTGAAGGACGTCATAGAAAAAGACAAATCACTGTACACAGTTTTGCATACCTTAAAAACGTACTAACCGTCATAAGTATTTTTTTAAAAGACACTTTGTCTTATACCGTCATTAACCAAGACCTTATAGAATTGGTTCGAAACTTTCATTTTCAGTGAGTCAGCACAGGCTGAGAAGCACTGGGGTACCTGATATGCACGGTACCTCAAGAGGTCCGGTCTTATGAGTTCACCCCTCGGAAAGGAAAGAGGTCCCCTAGAAGGGTTGGGTCCCAAACTTGGGTCCAGAGGGCGTAACGTCCACCTAAGAAACGGTCGACTCGGAGTTCTCTTCGTGGATCCGTTGTGTAAATATCTGGAAGACTATATAAAGTATAAGAAGACACATCTAGTGTAGTTTATAAGTGAATCAAGATACAGTAAGTAACAATCTTTATGACACTTAAAGATACCTCTCACAGTGACCGCAAGGCAGGACGAGTTGTGTCCGAAACGGTTTTATCAGTGGTAAGTTAGTTCTACTAAGACACTCACTGTGGTGAGTGAGTAGGAAGGTGCACGGGGTCCAGTTTCGAAAGTCGTAGTAGAAACAGAGTGAGAAAGGTAAATGGGTAACCAAGATCACTTAAAGGTGGAGTCAGATATAAAATTCGATTTTAGTGGGTTTCGTTAAGCAAAAGGAGAAGAGGATTTGTTCGGGGTAGGGGTCCCGTGATAGGATACCTCGGTCCTAGTGACGCATACGCGGATGTGAGAGAGTACATCGAGAAGGGGGTGTCGACTTTACCTCATTGGTATAAATTCACTGAAGAGTCCACCGAGTCCCCATTTCTTAGGCGAACGGTTACATCCTCTGTTTCCAACCTAGGGACCCAGTCCTTCTAGGGGACCTCCTCCTTTACCGTTGAGTGAGGTCATAGGAACGGATCTCTTAAGGTACCTGACTCCTTGGACCACCCGATGTCAAGTGTCCCAGTGTCTCAGCCTGTACTGACTCGTTCGTTCCTGAGTATAAATTTGTATTTAGACTGACGTAGCAAAGGCACGAGCTTGGTACGTTTCACAGAGAAACAAGTAGGTCTACGAGTTATTTATAACGAATAACAGACCTACTGAACTTATTAGTCGTAAGGACGTTTCCACCGACACACATCTTGTTTTACAATTATTATAGTAGTATATAAACTTTAATTTGTCCCATCAATTTTACCCTGCTTCTTTCCTTCTTTGTAACTAATTGGGAATACGGGGACAACCACCTACATACGCTAAAGTGACCAGTACCCTTGAATAGTATCATCCGAACGATCGAGGGTAGAGCCCTTTAGCTCCGTATGTCCCTAATTCGCGGCACGAGTGTCTCTTAGTGTCCGACTGGTCACAGCCCGGTCCTCTCGCCAGATCAAGGCCCTACCGACGGAGCACGAGCGGGGTGTGTCATCTACTCAGTCAGAAAGTGCGGGAGGAGGGAAGAACCCTACTTGAAACAGACGTATCATTCCGACTGGGGAGCAGGGAAGTCAAGGAGGGCGAGAGATCTACAGGGGGGCACAAGTTCACCTTTTCGTCACACAGGGTCAGTAGAGGACGGGTGTGTGCAGAGAAGGTGGTTCAGGGGAGGGTAAGTAAGGAGGTCGGAGACATGATTCTGGGAAGGGGTAGGAGTGTGTCTGTCACGGGTCGTCCCAGTGTCACTGAGGTACAGTGTGTCAGTTGTCAGGAAAAGCCGGGGGACGATAGCCTTGCCGAGTTCTCGTTTGTCATGAAAACCGGTGAAATACATCTGGGGATAGAATGGGGTCTTGGGGGACTGAGAAGAGAAGGTAGAGGCAAAGAGCCTCAGGGCCCCCGAAGGAGTGGTGCCGAAAATTAAGGACGATTACCGTCAGACGATAGGCGGAGGGAGGGAGGAAAGAGACATAAGACAGGTATCGTGTGAAGTGGACGACAACGTGCGAGGACCCTGGGAGACCCACTAAGAACTGAGCGAAACCAACGAGTAGAGGGAGGTGCAGGTTAAGTAAGGTACCAGGACGTCCTGGTATAAGAGGGTGTCCCTTTTAAAAGGTCCTTTCCGATCCAGTACCTTGCTTGGAGTCACTTAAACTTTCCTGACTTTAGTAGTTTCATACAGGAAACTGGTGTATCTTAATTTACTCTTTAGGTACTGGCTCCCTTTAATCCTTTGAGTGTTTATGTATCTTTAATTGTTTGCATTTATTGGTTACACAGTTTCTTCAGTTTTCTCTTTAATATTTTACTCTACTTGTTTTTACGACGTTGTATAATATTGTATATCCCTCTTTAAATTTCGTCTTTCTTTACACGTCGACATGTACGAATCTAAACTTTTTCTTGTTAAAGTCTAGTTATCGACTTAGAAGGTGAAATGCACTGACCTTTCTCTCCCTATTCGAGTTGGGTTCTACCTGTTTTGCTTTCTTTATCATTCCAAATCTTGTATTTATTTCTATCTTTTCGCCAATTTTTTAATTATTTCGATACTCAATCTGTGTTCTAACTGTTTTGCAATCGATCTGCTTTATTTTATCATCTGAGTCTTATAATTTTAGTATAAAATTAGTACTAGTATTATTAGGGTCCCTCTGTTTTGTACTTCGGTCCCCTACACTCTCGTCTACTACCAGTTTCTAAGTCCGTCTGTTTTTAGATTTATCCAACTCCTGGTGTGGGGACTCCCACGTCATATCCTTTCTCGCGACCTTTAAAGTTTTGGTTGAGCACCGTTTAGGTATCCGAGACCCCGTCCTTTTCCTTCTGTTCCTAAGTTTGTCCCTCTGACTGTGGCTCTGTCCTCGGGGACGAGGTCTCGACCGGGGTCCTCTTCGCTTCACCGTCTTGGTCCGTTAGTATTGTTGTGCGTTGGTTCCTTCTATTCCTAAGTTTGTCCCTTTGACTGTGTCTCTGTCCTCGGGGACGAGGTCTCGACCGGGGTCCTCTTCGCTTCGCCGTCTTGGTCCGTTAATATTGTTGTGCGTTGGCGTCTCGGTCTTTCGGGGTCTTCCTTGCACCACGATTATGAAGTTTATATTTCGACCTAAGGTAGTTAGGGGCTACGTTTCCAGTCCTGTGACGGATTTTTGATCACGTCGACTGTAAACCCACTTCGCCAGAGACGGTAATCCTTTTTAGTTGAAAACCTACGACCTTTGACATCTTACGACTTGAACACTGGACTTTAGATCTCGACAAAGTGAGAGTAAGAAGAAATGAAAATTCCTCCGGTAAGGCTACATCAATTTATTTCCTGTCTTAATATATGCCTATTTATTAAAACGTTTATCTTTTAAAATATGTGTGTGTGTGTACATAAAGTTTGATGTATATATTAAATTGAAAGGAGTTCTATTCCCCTAGAGAGTAAGAGAGGTTGTGGAGTTATTAGAAGTCTGGAGTCTTTCTTGCTTCTTAAATTTGTCCATTTCATCTTCACATTATGAAGAGAGGTCTTATGGGGGAATGTAAGACAGAGACCCAGCCACAAAGAGTTTGTTCTGACTTAGGGTCCAGACAGTCTCTCGAACAAAACCAAAATAAGCATTATGTCTGAGTACGGAGGAGCACTTTCGTTCGTGAAAAACTCAAGAAGGATACATGGTCCGATCACACTGACAATAAAAATACGATGTCTACCCCTTTCAGTCCGTCCTTTTGATTTGTCGAGGCGTCTCACTGGACCGATCATAACCTTCCCAACGTTAGGTGCAGGTCCGTGAGACCGAGGTCTCGTCCCGCGGAGCGACCGCATAGGTAGTTATAACGCCCTTCCGCGGGTCGTACAACATACAAAAACCTTCAGGATTTCCTGCGAGTGCGAGTGGACCCGAGCCCTTGGTGTAAAGACCGTACGAAGACAAGCTTTCACGCGAATGTTTGTCAGACACCAAGGAGATTGTAGACACGATTATAACGTAATTCACAGGTCGTACATCCCTTTTCCCACAAGTGCGATGACTAAGTTAAACGAAATCTTTCAAAGAAAAAAATTCAAATAAATAAAAATTAACTTCCTATTAACGAAATATCATAACACAACCAAAGATAGTTTGTAATTGTACTTGTAGTAAATAAGTAATATATTTTGTGTAGCTACACAGTCCTTATATAAAATGAATTTATTATTATGATGTCTTATAATTTCATCATTATTTCTACCGATTTGAACGAAGTTATCATTATTATGTCTTAGGACTTCATCATTATTTCTACCAATTTTAGGTTACTCAAGGTGAGTGATTCTATAGTCCGACTTACAAAACAGATATTATAGAGATTGAGAATGTTGTTACAGTGGTAATATTTCTATTGTTTTGACTTAGATACCTTTCCAGGTTCCACTTTTTGGACTTGAGTGGATATAATTAAAGTTTTAAGAATAATAAAGGTAATTCAGATACCCTGAAGCGTAGGAGAAGTGTGGGCCTTAAACATTCTTCGTGGTAGAGTATTAGGATACACTAAATCAACGATTTAGTACAGACTGAGACGTTGGGGTACCTGACATCGGGTGGTCTGCGAAGACAGGTACTCTAAAGGGTCCGTTCTTATGACCTCGCCCAACGGTAAAGGAGGAGGTGCCCTTAGAAGGCCCGGGGTCTCAGTTTGGGCCCGGAGGACGTAGCGGATGCGACGTCCGTCTAAGAAGTGGCTGCATCGGTAGCCCCCGGGAGCTCCGGATACGACCACGGGTACAGTTTAGTAGCGGGAGAAACGTACCAAGAAAGATGTCGACTTCGGTCAATTTCGGGATAAACCTCTGATACTAAAAGAAGTCTCAGGACGGTAAAGACCTTTTCTATTCACTTTTTCTAAGACGATCAACTTTCTAAAGACCTCATCGCTTCTCCCCTAATTGTGTTGCCTTGAGGCCTTCTTTTGGTTTTTCTCCCACCACCGGCAGTCTGCCTCCTGCACTTCCCTCCGTCGTCGTCACGGGCCGCTCCGGGACCGTGCCGAAGAATGTAAATGTGGTAGACGTTCGGAATGAGGTCACACACTTTTGATTCCTTCTGTGAAAGGACTCAGGTATCGAGACGCTAGGGAACCGAGTAGGTGTTCTTCTGAGTACGTCCACTATCTTTATGTTCGTATGACCCTGAAGGGACCAACAGGTCACCATTCTGAGGTGCGAGGGTTACGTCTCCCGGACCCAAACTAGGGACAAGTCCCCTGATCTAGGGCGTACGACGTTGGTTCTAAGGTACACAGAGGTGATTCCGGGTTGTGTCGGTTTTTTTTTTTTTTTTTATGTACGTGTAAATTCACATTTTCAGTGGGTCGGTGCGAGCTCCAAAGGTCGGGGACAAGTCAGTGACGGTGTACAATCGACTGGAGATAGGAGAGACCTAGAGTCTGAGAGATCAAAGTGTATTAATTGCGTGGTTATATAACGGACACGGAAAAAAGGTCCAGGTTTATTTTTAATCAGTAGACGTAAATTGAATTTCAAGTGTTTCCTCTTCTCTTTCCTATAGTGTGTAAAGGGTTCGAGGGTTCTTGAAATTCAGGGTCCTTTAGTCCATTCATGACTGTACCCCCGCAATGACCGTGACCACCATTTCTTAGACGGTCGGTTACATCCTCTGTGCTTCTTCGTGCAAGTTAGGGACTCAGCCCTTCCAGGGGACCTCTCCCTTACCGGTGGACGATTTCATAAGAACGGACCTCTTGGGGTGCCTGGCTCCTCGGACCACCCGATGTCAGGTACCCCAGCGTTTTCTAAACATGTGTTGACTCACTAACTCGTTCGTATATTCAAACGTTTTCCGATTGAACTGAGTCCTAGATCTTCGACACAGTTCGTACGAGAGATAATTTTTTTTTATATAGAATTCTCTTTCTAAAAGAGACCTCCTGAAAAGTTTCTAGAACTATTCTAAAAGTCTGTAGTAGTTCCTTTCTTATTTTCTCAGAAGAGGGCTTGCAGGGTTTTGACCTTTAAAATGTGGAACTACACTCTCATATTTGACCATATCGGAGAAACCTTATGACAAATCAGAATAGACGACTTCGATTTGTATGCGTATCGAATACCGGGTACCTACCCAGGACAGTTACAAGATAAAGAGGTAGGCTCACGATAAACGGACCAAAATGAGTCGACTTTTAGACAACTCCAAAAGGAATTTGAATCTTGTACAGAGACATGTGAACAATAAGAAGTCTTTTGAATAAAAAATTAGGAGAAGATTGTAGTGTTTAACACTGACAGACTGAACCCTCGAGTCGACTATTACCACCAATTTACATAGTTGAGTACATTATTAATGTCATGGGATACAATACCCTATTTGATAAAGAAGGTTTTGACAACTTCGAGATTATGGGTCCTGGTCGTTTACACTGAAATAAACCTTTATTCTACAACCGTTTCTATTAGTTTAATTTTACTCCAGTCTGTCATAACCAGAAACAGACTGAATCGAGTGAATCGTATTACGGGAGTTCCAGGTAGGTACATCAGGGTTTGTCGTTCTAAAAGAATAAAGAGTACTGATTTACCGCAGGTGACACACATATACATACGTACTCGCACATATATATATGTGTATCTGTATGGATAGGTAGAAGAGATAGGTAAGTAAACAACTGTCTGTGACTCCGACAGAGGTGTAGAACCGAGAACACTCGTTACGACGTTATGTGTACCCCTCCCTTCTATAGAAAGGTTGTAAGACGAAAGTGAAGGAAACCTACATGTCGGTCTTCCCGTCATCGTGAATATACACCTTAGATGTTTTCGGTTTGAATATTTTTATTCCTCATTTTCCCTCCAATCATCCCCGACCCCCTTAAGCCCTCTATGAAAAATCCTTTGCCTGAGTATCGATCTTCCAGTCAGTCAGGATCTCTGGATTTCGTGTCGTACCATTAGTACCAGTTGTTATGGCATAGTGTATGAAGTTTCGACGATTCTCTGATGTAGAATTGACAAGAGTGGGGTTTTTCCTTTGTAATTAATACACCGTACTATCTCCACAATCGATTACGATTCGATACCACCACTAGTATTACTTTATATAGTTAAATAGTTTAGTCCTGTGTCATATGGAATTTGAATGTGTTACTGTATTCGGTTAAGACAGAGTTATATTTTTTGTCACTCCAGTGGGACTTAATCTCATTTGGGACTAGTTTGTACCGACTCTAGTGTACTTTTCTCTTTTACCTCCCGGTCCAGGTGGTCGACTCCTGGCGGCTCCGGACGACGTGGTCTTCAGTTCTCTTTCAGTCCCTCTGGAAGCGTGCCTTGCCGGCACGACTATTGAGCTACAAACCTTGGGATCAGATGTGTTGGCACTCCCTTGTCTAAAGACAACAGAATTTGGTTAGGCAAACACCAGTAAACGATGTTGTCGGAGTCTTTGCGCGCGGACACTGTTCCATCCACCACTACAGGAGTGAACTGTTCGCTACAATTGATTCCTAATCTTTCTAAAGTCTTGAACTGGTTCTACCAGGTAGCTCTCTCACGACCCGACCAGACGGGTCGAAAGTAGTCCCCGACCGTCGGTGGAGGGGTCCGGTCGAGGGTCGTCGAGGGGTCTCGTTGGTAGGGAGACGTACCACAGACGACTCCGTCCAACGACGGAAGTAGGGATTGAGAGACTTGATCAACACCTTGTCAGTGACCATTAAATTTTGTGTTCTACTACGGAATCCAGTGAATCTTTCGTTCGTAAAAATAAAGACGGTGAGGGTTATAGGGAAGATAGAACATCTTTAGGTAGTTCCGTTTGAGAGAAGGGGACTCCGGACAAACTACTTCGACTAATGTGAGGACCGAAGACTTTGTATACAGTTTCCATTAGGAGATCCAGTCGAGTTTAGGGACCTGTGTCGTGTTTTAAATATTCACCCGTGTACTCGGTGTAATCTGGTCGGTCTCGGTCGTTTTATAGGTTTCGGAAAGAAACTATAGAGTTTTTACAGGAGAAAGAGTGATCTGGATGTCCTCCCTTCTATTTCGAGATGTCACTCTTTCTTGACGGTTTTCTCTTTCGCTTCTGAGGTCCGTTGTGGGGCATATCGACTCGTGACTTAAATTAGTACCGACTTCGGTCCGGAAACCATCTAGAAAGTTGAATAGTGTCTGAGGATTAGTTTCTGTTGAATGAAAAACAGAGTTCTGGTAACCACTAAAAGACGGACAACGTGGGTGTTCTCAGGTTTGATTTTATCGGAACAGAAGTCGTTACAGGTATTTATGACGTAAACAAAATCCTCGACAGAGAAAGATTGTCAATGAAGGTGGATGGTGTGACTCTTTTCGAGACCCTATAACTCTTTATTCTACCTCAAGGGTCCTCGGAACCACCGAGTCTGCCATTTCGCAGATGGACGTTACACCCTCTGGGCCCAAACTAGGGACCCACCCCTTCTAGGGGACCTCTTCCTTTACCCATAAGAAGAGGTCATAAGAACCATATTCTTATTTACCATAAGGTGAGATCATATTTACCATAAGGTGAGGTCATAAGAACGGACCTTTTAGGGTACCTACCTCGGACCATCCGATGTCAGGTACCCCAGCGTTTCTCAGCCTGTGCTGACTCGCTGAAGTGAAGTGAAGGGTCCTCGGAATAGAGACTATCGGAGGACTTCTTCTTGTTACTTTCAGGCGTACCGTGTTAGGTGAACCGTACACCGAGTGAACAGGAGACCCCCCCTGGGAAAGGTTCGGTTTCAGGAAAGTAGAGAGGAGAATCGGAAACGGTCTCTGATTAGATCTTTGTGCCGTTACGTTCTGCCGGGGATGGACGGTTTACCGTCCCGGGTTCGAGGCACCAGGTCTCCCATCCCTCACCACTACCCCTCTGTAAGGTAGACCACACGGCTGTCCAGTCCGTTCGTTCACTTCGTACCTCTGGCACCCACTGCTTCCCTCTTCTGGAAATTGTTTAGAGCCTGAGTCTTCGCGTGTGCCTCGTAGAGAAGGAACATCGAATCTTCGTCGGACTCAGAAGACTTCAAACCTTTGAAAGAGTAACCGTCTCCGTCATTTATTTAAACGGATCTACGGCGGTAATTCCTCAATTTCTTGTGAAGAAAGAAAGAGAAACCATAATACTATTATTTCCCGTGTGTAAAATTTTGATTAAATGGAAGATTTTTTAATTTCGTAAAAATGGCGACAAACGAAAAGGTCGAAGAAATTAAACCCATTAACGAATCAGTTGAAAGTTTTTATATATAAGACAGAATTTTTTTGTCGGTTTATACTGCCTAGTGGAAGTAAAAGTAAAGCCTAAACCGTACGACCTGGGTCTAACACATAAGAAAGGTACCGCGGTGTGGTCGCAGCCTATGAATTAATTAAAGGAAAGCAAACACGTCTGAACGTGAATTTCTCTGTCACAGGGTAAAACTACCGAATGAAAACCGACTTCAAGTTTTCATAGTGAAGAATTTAGAAAAAAAAGGGGGAAGTTTTGAAGGGTCTCACGATATATCTTTTTTATTTTATTTTTGTGGGACCACAAAAGGAGGAGGGAGTGGGAAGAGAAGTTGATGGTAAAGAAAGTGAGTATAAATAAGAAGGAAATTCGGTTAGAAACGAATTTTTCTCCTTTTTCTCTCTACCTTTCTCTCTCCTTCAGTGCTTTCTTTCTTGCTCTACCTACGCAAGAACGAAGGGAGGAGGGCTGTGGACAAAAGTTTCGACCCCCACTCCGACGTAAAGTGTTAACACAGGGACCCAGTTCTAGTGACCCTTATTAGTTTCTGAAAAACTTGTAATTCTGTCATAGAAGAGTGACGTTTACTTCTGGACGGTGGAAGAGTAATCTATGGGGTGTGGTAGGAGTCTCATTTTGTTTGTAAAAATTTCTATCTACTATTCCTCCACTCTCCATCCGAACGTCAAACTGTAAACTCTCCTTCAACCCCTCTATTCGTAAACGTTACGTCTGACTGTTGTGGTTCTTGTGCTGACTCGGTCCGTTCAGTAAAAGGATGACGTTTCAGGAACTAGTAAGTCGTTTTGCAATGGGATCTCGTCTTGGCGGACCGACAATACATGGTGAGTGTGTCGCCGTAAGTCATTCTGTAATATGGGTTGTTAAAATGTACGACACAGGACTTGCTCATGAAAATTGTTACCTAACGATGTGTCACTAGAAAGGGGGGTGGGGGGGCGGGTGGATTTGGGTTGAGAGATAGGTCCTTCCCTCTACCCCTACTTTATAAATTAGGGTTAAACGTTTCTGTGATTTGTCTTTCTTAGAGGACACCCCTTAAACTGAGGTCGGACAAAGACTTGGAGTGCAGGCATAAGGTAACAGGGATACCGAGTCGCAAACGACCAAATCCTGAAAAGAGGAAGGAAGAGGTGAGTTGAAAGACGGAGATGAATGAGAACCATATTTTGGAGGTTTTTCATTTTAGTATTTCATAGACAGGAAAATAATGACAAAATAAAGTTAGTCGGCCAAGTAGGTACAGTATCGTGCAAACTTTAAAGAAAAGCCCCGACTTGTTATGAGGTAACATACATATGTGGTGTAAGTCAAATCAGTAAATAGGTAACTACCTTTGTACCCAAAGAGGGTGAAAATCGGTTCAATTATTGTGACGACACTCACACCCACACGTTTATAGACACACTCAGGTAGGATAATTGAGAAAAACTAGATGTGAGTCTTCACCTTGATGACCTAGTTACCATTAAAATACGAAGTAAAAAACTCTTTGAGGGTAGGACAAAAGGTGTCTTTCACATGGTAAAATGTAGGGGTGGTCGATAGGTGTTCTCGAGGAGAAAAAGGTGTAGGAGTGGTTGTACATAATAAAAGACGTGCTGGAAGGAAAGTAGTATTGTAATGAGAGAACAGATTATCAAACGATTGAAAGTTCGTTGAAGTAGAAAGTAACAAGAACTCTCAGAAACAGATTGTACTTGATCTGTCCTGAGACTCACCGCAGAAGAAAGGGTCCAACTTGACCTTAAGACTGTCTCTTGCGTTCCTTCGAACATTTACATTGTAGTCGATGATCAGGACCTTGTCGGAAGGCACCAGACTCTTGTCTCCAAGTCGTAACTGTCCGCACCATCTTTATTAAGAATTGAGATTAGCTCGACAGTCACCCGTCCTTGGATGAGATTTTGGTAAAGATGTCGTCTTTCTTCACTAGCTTGAACCTTCCTTACAACTTCCTTTCGTTAAGGAACAACCACCAGTATTTCGTCGTCAGGGCCCGCGGTGGAGGAGTGAGTAGAAATGACGGCTCCGGGGACCTGTCACCCCTCGGGTGTGAAGTATAAAGTACGATGGGGAACCACGACCGAAGTGACAGATGAGATGGATTCTATTTATATATACACGCAAATGTAACTTGTATTGTTTCTATTGCGTCAAATCAAAAAACAATGTAAAAAGAATATAATTTTTAATGCGTACGTAGAATCTATACGTGTGTGTACGTATGTGTACGTATGTGTATGTACTATATGTGTACGATTGTGTGTGTGTGACCCCGGTGTCGTCATGGGGGGACCGTTGTGACTCACTACTTTTCGTTCGAGGTGAAACGGAGGAGGGCCCGTCTGCAGGGACACAGAGACTCTGGAAGTCCGGAAGGACGAAGAATGAGACGGACACCCAACCAAGGACGTACTTGAGATAAAGGGCGTCCGCGAGAGTAATAACGCGACACTATGACTGACGCACGTGGCGGTAAATGGATGAAAGACGGAGGTTGGACCCCATCTCAAGAGGTACCACCTTAAAAAGGTGGATAAATTTTTACATAGTTTCACTGGGTTGTACGTATAAGTTCTCTCCCTTTCTTTTCAGAGTCCCTTCTTTCCAGGAAGTTGGATGCGGGAAGTATTTAATTACTATTTTTGTCGTTGGGTTCCAAGGCTTCCGGTACACACCATTTTCCCTTGACGCTCCCGGGGTGGATAGCTGCTCTTTGGTCGACGGATTATGTGACCGATTATTTTAGTCCTCCAGAGGGCACGTCGGTCCTGGAGTCAGTTCGGGTCGTTGAGCTTTGTAGGTCGCTGTCCCTTCCCGTCGAGTGTGACAGTATAGGTACCGGTCCAGTCCTTGGTGGTCCTTATGAGTTGTCCCCTTCTAAGAGCCCTTCACCACTGCGCCCCCTTCTTTGTTTTCTCTCCCTTCTACGACAACCGGTTTTTAGGAGGAGCACAGACATTCGGGGTCCGGACGAGTGGGACTCACGTCAGAGACTCTCGTCTTACTGAAAGGTTACTCGCCCCTTTCCTCTTCTACGGTGACAAATCATTCGTGGACGACGGTATGTAACTTGCAATTAAATAACTAATGTTACCCGTCCTTGACACAGTGGACGAGATATTTGTGGTCTTTTAAATTGGAAGGATGGTGACTACACTCCGTTCAAAGGAAGAGGGGTATATTGTCCGTTTCTGTGACTCAGTCTTTCCGATGGATTGTCCAGGTTCTCGGGGCTCCCTTACGACCTTGAGCCCAACCCTGGAACCAGGCACTTTATGTGTCTACGCTTTTATTGCGGGGTCTGGACGCGGTCTGTTCTAGTACATTTGGTCCTCTTTTGCCACACATCGGACACCTGGTTTAGGTCGACTGGTCTATAAAAACATACGGGGTGTTTTGTTATAATTGCCAACAACTTACGCACCTTTCTTTTCTTGTTTTCTTGGAGAGCACAGTACGCTTTTAATGTACTTTAAGTTTAAAAACATAGGTATCTACGTCGACATAACCTTGTGCCGGTACGATTGAGTAGACACGAATACCGACGGAAACGTGAAGTCGTCCTCTCGACTCATCGACGGTGTCTCTGTGATACTGGACGTCTCGGACTTGACAACTGATGGGCCAGAAAGTGTAACCTGCAAGTAGCTGTCGTCTGTGACAAGATCCTTTGTCGAGCACGTTATTTCGGAATCGAGAGTGTGACCAGTGTCTTAAGCTCGTGAGAGTTTCAAAAGTGCTCTCTACTTTGTCATTACCTGTATGAGGTTTCCGTGCTTAGACACAGAACGTACTGGTACTTAGGCGAAAAGTTTTCCTACGGGAGTCGCGAAAGTAATCCAGCAAAGTCTACCCTGAACTCGACGGCTTAAGTACGAGTAAGCGAGAAAGTCCTTGTGTGTGCTGTCCGTCTTGCTCCGTGTGGACGAGACGGTTCGAGTCGGGTCGTGTTCGGACAGGACCCCGGGTAGGTTCCCTCCGATTAAAAGTTTCCTGGTCTCCCTGGAGTAATATTGGGGACGAGGAAGACAGGGTCTGTGGGGCGCCGTGCCTGCGGGTAGAGTCCGAAAGGTCGGTCCAGGGGCCTATGAGTCCACGACCCTTCGATTACTTGGTCCTGGACTGAGGTCGGTCGAGAGTCGGTCGTTTTGCTGGTCCGAGACCCCCTCATAATAGTCGTCCCCTTTATTTCGACGGTCGTCCGAAAAAAGGGGGGGGTCTTTATTTTCCTACACTCCACCCCTCCGAAGGGTCCACCGAGTCACCATTTCTTGGACGGACGTGTGTCCTCGGCACCCAAGCTAGGGACCCAGCCTTTCCAGGAGACCTCCCCTTTTACCGTCGGGCGAGATCGTAAGAACGGACCTTTTAAGGTACCTGTCTCCTCGGGGGAAGATGTCAGGTCCCCTGACATTTCTCAGTCCGTGCTGACTCGTGTACATGTGTGTGCACACGTACGTGTGTGTGTGTGTGTGTGTGTGTGTGTGTGCTACCGACTGTGTCATATTCTCGTTCTGACTCCTCTGACTTCTACGGGACGAAGTTCGGTGTCCTCTGGAGTCTGACAAAACTTTCAAACTCAACGAGTCAGCACAGGCTGGGAAACGCTGGGGTACCTGACCTCGGGTGGTCGGAGGAGACGGGTACCCTAAGAGGTCCGTTCTTAGGACCTCACCCGACGGTAAGGGAAGAGGTCCCCTAGAAGGGGTGGGTCTCTGACTTGGACACAGAGGACGTCACGTCCGTGTAAGTAGTGGCAGACTCGGAGGTCCCTTTTAGAAGAGTACAGGGTAAACAAATTGTAAGCACCGTCGAACTCGGGTCGGTAATTAAAACCCTGTGACTCGTTTCTTCCCAAATCGGTAATTGATTAGGTTTATGTCTTCTTCCAGTACCTGCACACCCGGTTTTGGTCCTATATTTTAGTCCGGGACCTTGCGAGGAATTTTCCGAGGCGACCCTTTCCTCTCTACGTGACCGAACAGTGCGCCCACTGACCAACTCGAACCAGTACTGCTGTGTCCTCAGGCCGGACGGGCGCACCGACCTCAACGGGACTCGCGGGAGACGATTTAGCGTCAAAGAGGGGTCGGTGAGTGAGACAGAAGGTGAAGCAGAAGAAGGTGTCGTGAGTAGCGGTGGCCTGTAGGTTCGCAACGTCAATCAGTAAACGAATATCAGGTGGAGGGTGGAGCTCTTGAACTCAAGGTATTCCCGTTCCTAAAGTAGGCAGACGACTTAAGAGTCGGACGACAGACCGGGCGTCGTACGCCAGTTCAAAAGGACTTTCTAGTTCGCTGAATTTCCCCCAAGAGTTGGTTTGCGGTCTTGCTTTCGAGAACTAGAAACCCTTAACGGAGGACTCTTCTAGACCTGAAAGGAGGTTCTTTACCCTTATGATCCCACCGTACATTTGGAAGTTTGGTGGCGCTTGACTGAGTGGGAGAGTGATCGCTGTCACAAGTAGACAAGATACGCTAGTCGGTCTTGGTTTACTCCTTCGTTAGAAGTTCGTCAGGTCGTGGAAGTGAAGTGCCCCCGAACTAGGCACGGACGCTGAGGGACTCACTGTGGACTCGCTGATTCCCTTACCGTGCCTTCTGTTCACTTACTTGACCGTGTGAGACCATTGACTGGTGGTCGTTCCTCCGCGCAAGGCTTTCGAATTGGGAAAGTAAGGGAACTATAACGACACAGATCCAGGAGGAACTGGGAGGGAAGGACTAGAGAAAGGGAGGACAGAGGATTTCTAATAAAGGTGGAGGGAAGGGGAGTTCACTATGTAAGTCACGAACACTTTGTGTGATTATAGAGTGGACGAAAAGGCATAGTCCTTTGGGAAGATCTTCAGCTATGTTAACCATGTCACGCGCTTCCTCTCCTCTGACTATTTCGACGAACACCGGGGTCTCCGGCCCAGAACCCCAAGACGACCGGGTTCGCGACAAGACACCGAAGTCCTGTGCACCTCCGTCAGAGGCCTACCTTCTTTAGTTGTACAGACATATGAACAGCGGGTAGGTGCCGTGCCGGAGTTACGACGTCGTCGTGCCATCGACCCTTCGAGACGAGAAGACGAAGCTCTGGAGAGATCAGCTAAACTAGGTGAGTGCGAAAACTAGTCGTGGATCTGTATCATTGAGGGTATAGGTGCAGAGAGGAGGTCTGTGGGTGGGGAATCGAGGGCCTGACTCCCCGTGTGTGCCGTGGTGATTGGCTTGTGCGACAGTCCTGCGAGGTAGAGACTGATGCAGGAGATGGGTGTACGAAGGACGGTCTACAGTGAGAGGACTCACCGTTAATTTGGACTCTAAGTTTGATTTCCGTACCCTCGGAAGAAAGAAATAGGTAGGGGGTAAAAGGCGCAGATGCGCTGGAGGTTTCGTCGGAGCTGTAGTCGACGAAGAGACTACCGAAGTCCGGCCCAACAGCAACGGCCTTGACAAATCCGGAGGAGTGTCCGGAGTCAAGAACGTCACAATAGGGTAGGTCACGTCGCCACCCGACGTCGACTGGGGTGACCGAGGACTCAGTTGACACGGGAAAGAGTAGGGTTGAGGACCAAGTCACCGAAGTTCAACCATCGAATTTTAGGTGGGCCACCCTCATAAATGTGGTACCTTTAGTCGTTTACGATATCAGTTCTAAAAAACAAAAGTCTGTCCGTCAACAATTTGGAAATGATCGTATAGTGACGACCTTAGATAGAAGATGTCTCTTATTACATAAAATTTTGTTTGTAAATCAGTCCGGTACTAAATTCGGTAAGACGAGGATTAAAGGGTACTCTAATTGGGTTCGAGAATTTACAGTGTCCTTCCGGGGGTTCTAGATGAGGGTCAAGGAGGGTTTTGGAATAGACGATTGTAAAGGGGAGGGACTACCTTCGAAAAACCGTCGTGACCTGATGAGTAGTAGCGGGTATTAAGTCCGATAAGAACTGAGTTGCTAAAACGTATTTGATAAGGTCTTCGGACCTCAGAGAATGACATCTGGTAGGGGAAAACATGTTGATAGAGAAATGGGTCTCAAATTACATATCGACTCTGTCGTAAAAGACGTCTTTAAGAAAAGACCATTGGGGATTCGAGATTACGGGTGAGGGGGAGAAGATCCGTGACTCTCGCGGGAGATTTACAAAGATAGTGACTTAAATGATAAAGGATAATATTGGTACTCAGACATAGAGGGAAAGATCTTTGTCCGATCCTCTAAGAGCTCTCGTCTCGCGTACATATAAGTAAAACGTAGGAGTCAAGAACTTGTCATTGAACTCTGTAACATTTAAGTTGGGTATAAATGTCGTATATATCCATTTACTTATTTATTCACCTGCTTATTTGTGACCGTTACTGATGTCATTAAATTTTGTAAACTTTCTTATGACTTAGACCTTAAGTGTGAAAAATTGACTCAGTGACCCTAAGGAATTAAAGTACGCGTACTTTCCGACCAATCCAACGTCGGTGGAAGTGTCCCTCCCAGGGACGACCTCCGACAACAGTTACGATCGAGGACGTTTCCAGTAAGAGAGAATACGTTTCAAGAGAAAAGAAACTTAGACGGACTAGGACCACATCGTCTAGAGGTCTATTTGACCGGTGAGCACTTGTTCATCCTTTAACCACACTCACACGTACATGGACCCCCTTACTCCCTTCTCCGAAACTTTGTCTGTCTTCCCACGACCACCTGACAACGAGTGGTTTCAGTCGTCGAGGGCAAAAGAAAGAAGGACTGTCACGTTGATGGTTCTCCCGAGGCCGGAATTACAGTGCGTGCACTTTAGACATATTATATCAGTGTTTGGTTACAGTCGAGTTGTTCTTTAGATTTTACTTGTCGTCGTAATCCGTTAGAACTCCCGAAGGGTCCACCGAGGCGTCATCTCCTGGGCGGACGGTTACATCCTCTACACCCAAATTAGGGACCCAGGCCTTCTAAGGAATCTCTTCCGTTACCGGCGGGTGAGGTCATAAGAACGGACCTCTTACGGGTCCCTGTCTCTTCGGACCACCCGATGTCGGGTACCCCAGGGTTTCACAGTTTGTGTTGACTCACAAGTGTGTGTGTGTGCGTATGTCACAACAGAACTTGTCTAAAAATCTTATTAAAAATAAAATATAAAAATGTGACTTTATGTCACTCAGAGGATATGTAGTTCATAAGGACACTCAAGACTTCACGTCATAACGTCAAACCTTTCCTTCGTTTTACAAGTAAAGATCTTCTTTTGTACAGGACTTATTGAAACACTTTTTCCTCCGTAGTCAGGAAGGACCCACCATCGAGTTGGTCGTCGTCGACTCTTCGAATTGTTATAAGGAAAGGATGTTCTTTATTATTATTATTACGAAAACACCATTGTTTTTCAAAGGAAGAGATATAGAGATAAAGAGGGGGGAAAATTCCAGGGTCGCTCTCGTGACTTTCGTCATTAAGGTACTCATACATAAATAAAACAATTATTTCATAAATTTATAATCCTTCTCTTAGTTATTCACTAAGACGTTGATTTCGAGTTCCGGTATTTCTCTTTGGTGGTTAACTTAAATCTTAGATGTCCTCAAACGACTACAGTTCTTCATCAATAACTTTCATAAGACTTTCCAGACTACTTCCTAAAAGAGGTCAGGTGGGGGTGTTATGGTTGTGGTGGTAGTTGTCCGGGTGATTGGTAGACAGATGGGTGTCGTAATGGTTTTTCCACTGTAAATAACGTTCGAACCGTAAAAGACTTAGACAGAACTTGGTGTTTTTAATACGACTTGAGGGGTTTTCTTTACTTCAACAAAAATGAAAAGGAAGTAGAGACAGAAAAACGGACTGATCATTGTCCTTCGAGAACCTTTGAAGGGTCTCTTACCGACCAGAACATTCTCAGGGTTTGGTGGGAACATCCGCGGTCTCAGAACCGTGTACACTCCATTCCCAAAATCTTCGTGGACGTAACGGGAAAGTTGGTTTGCAGGGTAGTGGTTCGGACTCTTTCAGGGGAACAATAAATGATCGGCGCTGGGTCTCACCTCCGTTTTTCGAGTACGTTTTTCGATGTTCGGAACGGGGTTGATTGGAACGTATGACTAACATTTCTTTTATATCTTTTACGGATGTTTCGTAGAATTTCAAACGTCGGCCTTAATCCTGGGAGTTAATCTGGGATTCCAGTTCGATAGTGGACAAGGGGTAAGTCTTGAATAGGAGGTTGTTTATTTTGTATCCCTTCTACCTTTTGAGTGCTGTGGAGTAATCAGATTGCTTGCCAGGAAAAAAAGTTGGAGTCGTGAAACCCTCCCTTAACCCTCTACCCACTCCCTTGAGTGCCTGGAAGGGCGAAGTCAGGTGTGGCTCGCTAGAATTTGGGGTCCGGACAAGGTAGGGAAGAGGTCGGACACGAATCCTGGGACGACGTCAACCTCTGCAACGTTCTTGTTGTCTCTAATAGACTCCCTTACGGCGGGGGCGAGGGCGTCGGTTGACCCGAGATGGTCTACAACGAGACTTCGACCGTCCTTGAGGTCCCTGGAGCTCCCCGTCGTCCTCTCGCCCTCCCGACGGTCCCCCTTCCCCACAGAGACTCCAGGAGTCACGTCCGACTTTCGTGACCTCTCTAGCCCCCAGGTGACACGACCTTCTTCCGTTCCCCGAGACCTGCCCGAACTCTTTGACAAGACGAGTATTATCATAAAAAGGAAGAAGGACCTACCAAGTCACTGTAGGGTCAGGGTTGTCCTCTACATTGAGGGTTCCTACCGTAAGGAGGTCAATGTACTGGTGGACGTACGGATCAGTGATTCGGCCGAGAAACGCTGGGGTACCCGACATCGGGCGGTTCGAGGAGACATGAACCCTAAGAGGTCCGTTTTTATGACTGAGGTCAGCGGTCAAGGAGGAGGTCCCCTAGAAGGATTGGGTCCTTATCTTGAGCGTAGAGGACGCAACTTCCGTCTAAGCAATGGGAGACTCTGTGACCCCTTCAAGTTTGTTTACGTACCTAAAGATATTTTCATGGGGCTCGGGTGTTTTGTCTAAGGCTTAAGCACGAGTGACTTACAGTTGTGGCTACCGTTGTTCAGATGGTAAGTAATAACGGTAAATTTCAGAGGCCCGAGTAATCTTGTTTGGTCGAGGATCTCTTTGTATTCTCCATCATAGACGTGAAGGTACAATCATATTTAGTCATTTGACTGGTGATCGATTATTATTTGTTGTTAAGTGACTCTCGAAAACCCCAAAAGAAACCACGGAGTCAGTCAAGTCAGCGAGTTAGGACATACTGAGAAACGTTGTAGTCCGAAGGGACAGGTAGTGGTTGAGGGTCTCAAACGTGTAGGTTGGTAGAGTAGGGCAGCAGGGGAAGAGGAGGACGGAAGTTAGAAAGGATGGTAGTCCCAGAAAAGGTTACTCAGTCAATAAGTTTAGTCCACTGGTTTTATAACCTTGACTCGAAGTCGTAGTCAGAAAAGGTTACTTATAAGTTCTGACTAAAGGAGATCCTAACTGACCAGACTAGGGGAACGTCAGGTTCCCTGAACGTTCTCAGAAGAGGTTGTGGTGTCAAGTTTTCGTAGTCAAGAAACCCCGAGTTGAAAGAAGTGTCAGGTTGTGAGTGTAGGTATGTACTGGTGACCTTTTTGGTATCGGAACTGATATGTCTGGAAACAACCATTTCACTACAGAGACGAAAAATTGTACGACAGATCCAACCAGCATTTAAAAGGGGGTTTCTCGTTCGCAGAAAATTAAAGCACCGACGTCAGTGGCAGACGTCACTAAAACCTCGGCTTCTTTTATTTCAGACGGTCACAAAGGTGACAAAGGGGTTGATAAAGGGTACTTCACTACCCTTACCTACGGTACTAGAAGTAAAAAACTTACAACTCAAAATTCAGTCGAAAAAGTGAGAGGAGAAAGTGAAAGTAGTTCTCCGAGGAATCAAGGAGAAGTAAAAGACGGTATGCCCACCACAGTAGACGTATAGACTCCAGTGACTATAAAGAAGACCGTTAGAACTAAGGTCGAACACGAAGTAGGTCAGGTCGTAAAGTGTACTACATGAGGCATATATTCAATTCATTTGTCCCACTGTTGTATGTCGGAACTGTATGATGAAAAGGTTAAACCTTGGTCAGACAACAAGGTACAGGTCAAGATTGACAACGAAGAAGTGGACGTATGTCTAAAGAATCCTCCGACCATTCCACCAGACCATAAGGGTAGAGAATTTCTTGAAAGGTGTCAAACAACACTATGTGTGTTTCCGAAATCGTATCAGTTACTTCGTCTGTATCTACAAAAAGACCTTGAGAGAACGAAAAAGTTACTAGATTGTCTACAACCGTTAAACTAAAGACGAAGGAGACGGAAAAGATTTTGGTCGAACTTGTAGTCCTTAAAGAGTCAACTACATGACAACTTCGGATCGAACCTCTTAAAACTCGTAATAAAACGATCGTACACTCTACTCACGTTAACACACCATCAAACTTGTAAGAAACCGTAACGGAAAGAAACCCTAACCTTACTTTTGACTGGAAAAGGTCAGGACACCGGTGACGACTCAAAAGGTTTAAACGACCGTATAACTCACGTCGTGAAAGTATCGTAGTAGAAAATCCTAAACTTTATCGAGTTGATCTTAAGGTAGCGGAGGTGATCGAAACAAACATCACTACGAGGGATTCCGGGTGAACTGAAGTGTAAGGTCCTACAGACCGAGATCTACTCGTTAGTAAAGTTGTACCAATAGACCCAGCACTTCTAGAAAAGACACATCAAGAAGACACATAAGAACGGTGAAGAAGAATTATAGAAGACGAAGACAACCCAGGGATTGCAAAGACGGGAAATAACAGGGGAGGAAACGTACTTTGTAAGGGAACCATAGAGATTAAAAGAACTTCTCTAGAGATCAGAAAGGGTAAGAGCAAAAGGAGATAAAGAAACGTGACAAGTGACTCCTTCCGAAAGAATAGAGAAGAACGATAAGAAACCTTGAGACGTAAGTCTACCTATGTAGAAAGGAAAACCACGGACCCGAAGATATTTCGCAAAATACACGTCATAGAGTGCCTTATTGAATGTTTTGTGAGACACATCGTCAGTACCGCCGGCGAGGGCCTGTAGGTGATACTCATTAGTAGAATTCTAGTGGTAACAGTACGGTAAGAAAAGTCACGACTAGAACCGCACCCGTACAATAGTTCAGGTTCGATTATTCAGTACTTTCCCTTAGACCACTCCCCTAAAATCATTTCTAAAAGAATGAGGATTTTTCAAAAGGGACCACCGAGTCAACCATTTCTTAGGTGGACCTTAAGTCCTCTTGTGGACGTTACGTCCTCTGTTTCCAAACTCGGGACTCAACACTTCTAGGGGACCTCTTCCTTAACCGTTGGGTGAGCTCTTAAGGTACCTGTCTCCTCGAACCACCCGATTTAGGTACCCCAGTGTTTCTCAGCCTGTACTGACTCACTGATTGAAAGGATCATAAGAACGGATCTTTTAGGGTACCTGTCTCCTCGGACCGTTCGAGGTCAGGTACCCCAGTGTTCTCAACCTGTACTGAATCTACTTTGGTGACTTTATCTTATTGTTCTTACTCTGTTAGAAAGAGGAGTGGACTGTAGTAAGGACCAATGTTGTAGACGTCAATTACATTGTGGTGTGGCGGTGGTAATTTACCGGTTCCCCTATTTGTCTTTTGTAAACTCGGGACTCGTCAGATGACTCGGTTACTAATATGAAGTGGGACTGAAGGTGAGTGGACTCTCGTATTTAAAACAATGGTCCGTCCGGTTAAACTTTACCTCCAAAGGACAATGATAATCGTCTCCAGTAGGGTTGATTATGTGTTAGACGAATTGTTTATTGTGACAGAAGGGGTAAGGTGTCCACTTCTTTAACTCCGATTCAAAGGTACAGAGGGTTCCAATACTTTGTCGCTAAACTTGATTTGTCTTAAGGTTTGAGTGTGAGTTTGGTGGTACGGTGTAAGATTATTACAATTTCTCTTGTCAGACTCTGATCGCGGTACTCACTGGTCTAGCCAAGGTACCCATTTAGACTCGTCTCAGTCCTCTGCTGTCCCGTGGCGCCCGGCGAGTCAGGGAGGCCACTGATGTTACGACCCCGGAAGACCTCTTGGGATGTCTTAATGAGGTTATTAAGTCGTGCCATCAGTCAGTGGTCTTATGTGCCCCGGGACCAAGGGTTCCGAGGACTCGAGGAGATGAAGTGTCATTTCGCCCCTCTACAATCTCTCAACTGATGATTTCTCCGTAGAATATTACCGACGTTTTGACGAAAGTAAATCCCCGTGTCGGTTCCCATTAATTAAGGTTGTCTCCCACTTAGAGAAATAGGGACAAGGGGAAAGTCCCGAGCCCGACCGGTTCTCGCAGAGGGACGCGATGGGGAAGGACACAGGGCATTGACGAAAGACTACAAAATAGAAAAAGAGGCACCAGGAACAAGTCCGGGCGGTAGAGGTTCCTGTTCCTTAGTACCGGAGAGTAGTCCCGAGGACCTATTTGCCTCTCGTAGAGGAAGGTAACTGGCTACTCGACCAGGTCCCCGAGACCGACACTCTGACGTTCGTCTGCTCCCGACTGTCGTCATAGACAAGGAGTGAGTAAAAATTAGGACCGACAAGCGACAAGTTCCAGAAGGTTTGTGTACGTTAATAGAAAGTTCCAGTACTGGACCTATAGTTTAAAAATAGATTTTTACGACGTCTAGGTAGTACTTAACAAATGAGTGCCCGGACTCCTCGGTTCGACGAGTGTCGACGGTCTCACACCTCTTGGTCCCACTGGGACCCTTCATCGTTCCGTCAATGGAGGGACTATGTCGTTGACTCTTGCGGGGGCCGGTAGTGTAGTGATAACTTACATTGTCCCTTGTTAAAGACACCTCATTACACACGGTCATCGAGTAACTATTTGAGAGAGGGTGGGGTAAATGCTAATAAAAGACAATTAAGAACCATACGATCTTTATGACTAAAGGTTTTTATAGGTTGACCTGTATCTTCCCTTTATGTCTCAAAACCTCTACGAACAAAGTTTCGTTTAAAAGTCAGTTTCACGATAGTTTTTACTCAAGTTAGTCCGTTCTTATGACCTCACCCATCGGTAAAGGAAAAGATCCCTGAGAGGAACTGGGTCCCTAACTTGGGCGCAGAGGACGTAACCGTCCGTCTAAAAAGTGGTAGACTCGGTGGTCCCTTCGGGTAATTTTTATTGTGAGTGGCAGGTAAATCTCCGTAGGGACGGACTGCTTCTACTCGTCCAGTGTAAAGTCGTGATCCTAGATTCAGACGTTCGTTGGAGGGAGTATTTACCAGTGACTCTCCGTAAAGAATGGTGCAGTATGCAGTTTCGTGAGAATTTTCTTGCCGAGGTTCGCTCTTGCCACTCTTTACGTGTGCGGCACAGTGTCGCTTCGGTAGTTGTGAGAGCGTCTCGGTAAGTGACGGGGGGTCCCTGGGTCTTGATCCGGTAATCTGGTCTTTCAGACACCTTACATCTAGGTCCCCGGACTTTGCGACAGACAAAAAGTTCCTCATGTTTCACCTTCGGTAACTAAGGTACCTAAGTGGTTTACTTACCTAACAAAGTAGACGTGTTTACTTGACAGTCTTTGTTACCGGTACATTGTGCAAACGAGGACAAGGGGTTTCTCCTTTTAGGGTGGAGGGTTTGTTTCTATACAGAAAAAAAGTAATTTGAACTCGTGTCTTCGTACTCCTTTTCTTTCGAACTAAATATGAGAATTTTAGATCTACAGACTTAAGTCTGTTGTACCCGGTCTTTACACGTCGAGTTAAGAGAGACTTATGAGTCTTTTCCATACTCTATTCGGGCGTCGGAAGTTTTACGTTTGTCCACTGGGAGTTCACATCCAAGGTCCAATAAACTGGTCTGGACGTCTTCGTGAAGAACATAATACGGATCGAAGTAAAAGAATAGTGACAAATAGTTCCTGGAAAGAGGTTTCAAAAATAAGACTTGTACAATTCTGTTAAAGTAGGAAGTGAAAACGTGTGAAAGAACAAACCCCTACAGCAGAAAGTAATATTTTATAAGTCTTGTGAATCTTTCAATATTACTTGTATTCTTTGTGGTAAAACAGAAAAAGATGGTAATAGTATTTTAGAATAGTAAAACTATTTAACCCAGTTTAAAGAAAATTCTTTAATAGGATTGCGACAACGAAGAACAGATAACCAGAGGTTTTAATAATTTGAACAGGGAAAATATGCTGGAGAAGAAGGACTCTAGTGATGACAGATTTTAAACCATAAATAGGTTTAAAATGGGAGGAAGTACATATGATATGAACATCTATCCTAAAATTTTACCATACTGCACACCCACAATCAGTGAATCAGTGCGGGTCACTCGGGTATAGGACTACCTTGAACAACGTAACAGAGTAGTGAACGGAGTAATTACAGGCACATCGGACTCCAACAAGTAACATTACCGACCTAAAACAGCAAGTCAGTGAGTCAGCATAGGTTGAGAAACGTCAGCAGAAACCTGACGTCGTGCGGTCCGGAGGGACAGGAAGTGGCAGAGGACCTCAAACGAGTTTAAGTACAGGCAACTCAAGAGTAGGAGACGGCAGGGGAAGAGGAGGGCGGAAGTCAGAAAGGGTTGTAGTCCCAGTAAAGGTCACTCAACCGAGAATCGTAGTCCACCGGTTTCATGACCCCGAAGTCGAAGGTGTACTCAGGAACACCACTTAAAAGTCCTACCTATACCCACATATATACATACATACCGACATAGACATTGTCAACCAGATTAAATAAAGACTACTCGTACACGTGAGGACTTGGGTAGTAACAACAAGAAAGGACGGTAGATACTGGTGAATTCTGAAAAGACCCGGTCAAGGTCAAGAAAGACACACTTCTCTACATGGAAAGTCGAATCCGTCGTTGTCTTACGGTAGACGGGACAAACGAAACCGATTATTGAGTACGAAACTAAAGGAAGACCAAATAAACGTATGGTACAATACTTACTCACAAGACGATAATAGAGAGACGTAGTGTGCAAATTTGTCTCTCGAAATCCTGATCGTCTTAGAACCCTCAGTGTAAGAGGCTGGAGGAAAGGCATTTGATACTGTGACGACTCTCCTCCACTTCCCGAGGCTAGCGAATCACTCCTCGTATCGACTCCTGGACCCGGGGGACCAAGGACAGGGACCAAGAGGGGTGATGTCTGACGACGAGTGGGTAAGATGACTTGTCGTGCAGAACCATAATCACCGAAGAGCCGTCCGGAGCCTGTAGAGTGTGGTCTCGCTCAGTCAGTTACGCCTTTGTAGGTTTTTTCCCACACGTAGGAGTCCCTGTAATTGGATTTCTGTTTACTATTGTAATGTCCGTTGCTACAGTTGGGTCTATATTACTTTCAGGTTATCCTTTTCTTCACTAAAGAGGTAAGTACACAGATATATTAAAGTACGTGGAAACTCTCATGTAATGTTTCACAGTGAAATAATATATACACGAAAAGAGACTTTTTTCCCATAAGAGAATGTATCGATGTTTTGATGGTTTTAGGTAAAATCGTGACTATGTTATAATTGACAAAGGGACCACCGAGTCACCATTTCTCAGACGGACGTCACACACTCTACGCCTTCCACGCCCGAGCTAGGTACTCAGTCCTTCGAGGGGACCTCCTTCTCTGCCGTAGAGTGAGGTCATAGGGATGGACCCGTAGAGTGCCTGTCTCCTCGGACCACCCGATGTCAGGTTCCCCGGTGTTTCTCGGTGTGTGCCGGTTCACGATTCGCTGTATTTGTTTCGTGGTCATGCCCACTATTTATTATTTTCGAACTTGTTCTGGTCACTGTGACGACTCCGTTGTACTCTCTAAAATTACTTCCTTTCGCCCGTCCTGAGTGTTTGGCGACCTGTCTCCTACTGACCATCACCATTCATTCTCCCTACTTTGGCAGATCTTTTTAAGGGACCTAGGTCCTACCCGGACCTAGGTAGGATGTTTCCTTTTGTACTTTTTCAGACACTAAGGTTCGGTAGCTTTAGAAGATCGAATAAGAGGATCCTCAGAACGATATGAGAAACCTTTGTACCTTTTTCGTGTATAAGGACTCAGGACGGGTGTGTAAAGGGACTGAACGTGTGTTCGCGGGAACAGAAGACCTCCTCTGAACCCGACCAGCACCAGGGACGAGGGACCCACTGGACCGGTAGGAGGAAGAACGTCATAAAGTAGTAAAGAGAGTCTGAGTCAGTCGGCGTGCGGTAGAGGGAAAGTCAAGACGAACCCCGAGTACGTAGTAAGACCGTGGATGATGACGACGTGAAATATTATTATAAGGACACTTATAAAGTGTCAACCACGAGTCATACCAAATCCCACAAATAAGAAGGGGGAAGAAGTTTGGTTCTCCGGGAAAAAATGTTTGAACTTGCATAAAGAGTCGGATGTCGAAGAAATTTTTAGAAGTTCAAGGGATAATTCAAGGCGCCCTGCGAGTAGACGAGTTCTTGTGGTGAGAAGGAGCTCCGAAATTTCTACGTAGAAGGCGACCAAAACGAAAACTTAGAAGATTGGAAGAGAGGTGAACCCATTTACATGGAATAAGAGAGGAGAAACAATAGTAGACAGATATTAAAGTTTTGTGCGTACACAATTGTGACACAATACCCCCACTCTTCCCTTTCCGGGTCCACAAGATTCCTTTACTTCACTTTACTTTCGCCCGTTCCCCTCTTTCCTCTTCCGCTGGAGGAGACTGAAGTAAGAAGCCCATCACTCAGGCTGCCAGATTGACATCAGAGGAGAGGATTGTGGGTGCGCACAGAGGAGAAGTCATCTGAAAGACGACGAAGAAGTAAAAGTGAGAGTACACCCGACACAGGGGTCTAAAGAACGAACAAGAATTACGGTAATTGGCGATCGTAAAAGATTGAAGGCTGACCCGAGAGTTTCGGTAAATAGAAACAAGATGGTTTACGGGTCAAGACGACTACCAAAATTTAGTAGACGTAATGAAAAGAATTTAAGGTACGTGTAGAAGGACTATATAAACGAAGACAAATAAAGAAGGGAAAACTACTTCTCTTCAACTTTACCATCTCTACGAATAGACTTCCTAGAAGATGTTTTTTTTTTTTTTTTTACTTCCGTTACGAAAGAGAAGTGGCAGACGTAGTGGCCCATGAGGACGCCCGAGATAAAGACGACGCGTCAGAGGTCTTACTCGGGTCCGAATCGCAAAGACTGAACGTAAGTTACACGAAGAAGAAAGGTAACCTTGGGTGACCCGGCGAAAGTCGGTCTGTACCCCGGACCGTAAGAAAGGTATGATTCGATATTCTACGACGCCCAATTTAAATTAGAAAGGAAATAGAAAATCATAAACACAAGGTCGATACTATCGAGGAAAGCCAAAGACACCGGGAAGGATAGATAAGGTTTTATAAAATAAGTGTCATAAGGAACTCCAGAAGGATCTACGGAAGGTACTCCCGTTTCGTTCTTAACAAAGTCCCCAATTCGAACGATGAAGAGAGACGTGTGGGAAAGGTACAGTCATACTATTGTCTCTATTCCTATTTCTCTAGAGATTGTGGTCTGTCTTGACTCTATGAAGACCGGAGGAGCGTTACAGTGGGTGCCACTCACAATTGGTACACGGAGAACCCTTCCTTTGACCGACACTGACAGTGAGACAACCTGGTCGGGACCTAGGAATTGGTTCGGTTCCTTTAAATTTCTACTACCTTAGTCGTTTTACTTTTCATCGGAGTTATTACTCGTACTACACGCCGGGATGTCATCTTGTCAAACCCTACCTACGTTTCGTTGCGAGTTTCCGAACTGACGTTATCGTTTTTAAATCTCAGTTACAGGTCGTAGTTCTCTGGTACCTGAAACAACTCTCCCTAAATCCCTCAGTAACTTTACAAATATGTCCCGCACGAGACTACTCTAAAGACAAAATCTTTCTAACGCAAAACGATTACTTCTCCGGTGACACCTCTCCGTACGCGAAATCTTTTCCTTGTGGTCACCGGCCCTGGCACTACGACCCCACTTGTGCTTCTCTGTATAGACTCCCGAAACGCCTCTTTGTCAGAGATTCCTTCCTGAAGGACTGACTAACCTCTACCTTCAACCCTCTCTCGAGGGCGACCAGTCTGTAATTAGTCTGGGGAGGTTCCAGAAAGTTGTTGAAAAAGAGGAGTTCCGGGAAAAGACACACTTGGATACAGTCAGAGTCTTGTCGGTGTCCCTTGTCTTAGTTTGTGTTTTCGGACAGGAGTCCCAGTGGTCACAGAGGAGTCGGAGGGGGGCGGACGTTCGAGGGACGAAGGAAATGCACATCCGTGGGTCCGAGAGCCCTCGACCGATTCAGAACGTTTGGTATTGGCTCGAGGACTTGGAGTGACTCGGGCCAAAATGAACACCTTTGATCCTTTTCTCACGTATGAGGGCTCCCTGTGCCAGTCAGTCTAGGTCTAGACACCATGGATCGTCACACAGCCCATACCTTGGTCGAGAGTTTTTTATTGACAATACTTGTACTAGGGTGGGTCGATTTGTCATAAAATATAACAAGTTTCAGTCTAATAAAGGAGAAGGTCTTTATAAAACAAAAGGTGAGAACGGAGATTATGATTGTTACTTTACTGTCTAAAACGTAGGTAATCTCTTTAGACACCGTTTGTTTGTTTGTTTGTTTGTTTTTTGTGTTTTCGGATGTCACCTTTCCCGTAAGAAAAACACTTGATCCAAGAAAGTTATGAATGTCGGTAAGGGAGAGGTCATTGACGGAGGAAGTGGGAATATCCGTGTTAGGGAGTCGTGTCGGGTTTCTTGTTCTCTCTAGTGGAGACGAGAAATGTGTAAATCAGACAAGACTGGTTCGAAGACTCTACGACTTTTCGGAGTCACAGACGGACCGATACCTTGGTCCCCTTCAGTTGGTCTTTAGACCCTTCTCACAGTTGTGTCTTACATTTCGAAGCGAAAGACCTTAAGAGGGAAGGATGAAAGGTCCATGACACTAGTGGGTTCGGAGAGAGGAAACTAAAAAGTTCGATTAGGTCGATTATACTGAATCCAAAACACAGACTAGAAGTCGGTGAGGTGCATTGTGTCTGACTGACCCCGGACAGGAGTCCGATTTTCGAGACTTTTTGCCGTATGAGTGGGTGCGACGGTGGAAGAAAGGCTGTCGTTGAAGGAAAGTGAAAGTTTCGGACAGAAACGAATGGGAGCCACGGAAGTATATAAATAGACGTAAAACGCAAAACGGGTCTTAAGTCACAAAAATGAATAATCTTCTGACCAGACCGTCCTCGATGACTCGGAACGACCTTTATCTTAGGGTATCATAATAATGTAGAAAGTTTGTCTTATTTTTAGATGTTACCTTAAAAAAAATTCAATATTTTTAATAGGTTTATAGTGGTGAGATTTATAAGTGTAAAAAGGGTGGACACCAAGAAAGGTTAAAAACAGGGACTTATATAAAAATTAATTAAGTATTCTATGAATATGATACCCTTTCTAACTCCCGTCCTCCTCTTCCCTCGCTGTCTCCTACTCTACCAACCTACCGTAGTGACTGAGTCACTTGTACTTAAACTCGTTTGAGGTCCTCTACCACTTCCTGTCCCTTCGGACCACACGACGTCAGGTACCACAGTGTTTCTCAGCCTACACTGAATCGGTGACTTGTTGTTGTTGCGACTGGGTTCGGACAGTAAAACTGAAGGTACGAGGTGAGAAATATTGTCTCTAATATTACTTGTGAAAACGAGGACAAGATGTTTATCTCTTTGTCTCCAGACGCATTGTATTCATTGAAGAGGTTATGAAGTGTCGGTTAGTCCTCAATCTAACGTTTATAAGACCAGAATGTGACCGATCAGATTGTTGTTTAAAATTTGTCGGTGGGGTGGGGGGAAAAGACTGTAAATGTCTTTACAAATAAAGTAAAGTTTTACATACCCGTATGAATACTCAAAGAACTCCGTACTTCTATTGTCTTTAGTTTGTCCTGTTCGAAATGGGATCAAGATTCATGAATTTTTGAGTCAAAGTTTTTCTTAAAAAACCTTTTTGGAAGTGAAACGGGGTAGGTGTCTCGGTGAAGAAATATTTCAAGTGAACTGACCACAAAGGAATGGACAGATACAGACCATAGTTTAAAGGTTCTTGATTATATGAAGTGCGAAGGATGTGTGTTCGTTTAAGGTCTGCCTCATCAGTCTTGGGGGTGAGTCCGCTACCTAAGGGTCGTCCCACCTACACAGGACCGCAACGCGAAAAAGTTAAAAAAAAAAATTACACACCCTAAACCTTTTTCTTACAACTTTTAAGGAAAAGGGGTATTGTCAAATCCTAAGATTCAGTACATCTTGACTCTGTCAATAAACGGTACGTTATATTTGTGGTCATGGTATCGTCGGGCGTGGGAAACGGTTAGAATCGTTCGGAACTTTTTGAGTAACCAGACCCCTACGCCGAAGTTCTAAAATAAGAGGAGACACTATAAAGAGTACCTCTTTGTGTGGGAACCGAAGGGACACCATCCGGTGGACACAGTCCCCTCAATTCGAAAACTTGTAAATCGATGATTCGTCTCTTCAGGAAAGGTCGGGAGAACAATATAAATTGGATGAGAGTAGACTACATAGAATGTCCGATATATATATATATTATAGTGTCCGATGATCTGTCATTCTAAGACTCTGGTCACTGGTCTCTAGGATAGAGTAAGATTATAAAGAACCTGAAAGGTGTTACAAGACATGTGTCGGCTGTCAGATATTGAAGAACCTAAGTTGACTTTATTCGATATCTTTTCAAAATTATATGAGAGATTGTAAACGAACTACCATTCTGGTACTCTTCTGGAGATAAAAGTTTTAGATTCACTGTCTTTACACGAATACTTATAAATAACCGATTCTTGAACGTCACTTGAAATAAAAAACATTTTTGCGAATAGTTACGTTGAATCTATAAAAATTCGGTTTGTATAGAGGTTCTTATGACGGAATTTTCCTTATGAAACACCAAACTATAGAATGGTTCGAAGGTTTTCTCTTTCTCTATGAAGTCGTTTATCTATAAATATACAATTTTCGTTTCACTAAACTATTTAATGTACACTATTTGTCAAAACTTTCTTTCCTCTGGTATTTTGGTCTATGATCATATTAAGGCTTTATTATGACTACGGTTCTATCGTAAACAGTCACAGAAGGATTATTGTCCTAAAGATTTTATACGAGGTTCCCCCCCTTTTCGTGATCGTCAGTTTGAAAAAGTCCTTCGTCGCAAGTGATGTCGTCCGTCAACGTCTACACGTCGTGTGTACTGACAGGGCACCCGAAATTCTTCGAAGTAAATGAATTAGGTCCTACGACTATTTGCGATAAGACCCTTCGTCCCACTCCTTTCTACCTTAGACGTGAGTCCGTAGTATCGAAGATCAGGACCGAGGCAATGAATGCACACATTCGAATTCGTCGTCCAAATTAGAATTCTTAGGACGTCTAGAGTAGTAGACCTTTTACCCTTTGTTAGAAATGAAGTGCTCTACGAGAATAGAAATTTCAGTCTTGTTCTATAATGGGATTTTTGGGGAGCATTTAGAGCTGTGTGTAAACCGCGAACCATCTGCTGTCGCAGAGGACTCGGACGACCGAAGGAAGAGGAGGGGGACGGTGGGAGCTGAAGAGGGGAAGGAAGAGGAAGAAGCAACTGACAATGATACACAGAGTTTACTTGTCTGACTGAAACCAAATTGTCTAGTAGTCACTAACATAATTAGTTGGAAAGTTGGAGACGAACGGTTCTCTGTTGTCGCTTAGGGTTGAGAATGTAGATGAAGGTATTTCAGGTTGCTCTCCGTTTAAATCTTCGGGTAAGAGGCGGGGAGAAGGGGTTGACGGTCCGATTGGTACCCGTTCTTGAGGATACTTTCCGCGTAGGTTGAGAAAAAGTCAGGAGACCGTGTGGTCGTGTGTAGGAGTGAACTAATTTACGGAAGGAAAGCATCTCGAGAAACCCCTAATTACGAACTTTCATAATAATGGAAGTCTTACTTTTCACTCTCACTTCCAACGAGTCAGTGCAGGCTGAGAAGCGCTGGGGCACTGAATATGTCAGGTATCTTAAGAGGTCCGGTCTTATGACCTCACCCGTCGGAAAGGGAAGAGGTCCCCGAGAAGGGTCTGGTTCTTATCTTGGTCCCAGAGGACGTAACGTCCGCCTAAGAAATGGTTGACTCGAGACTCGCTTACCATTTACGGAGAGCCGTCCCTGGAAGCAAGTGACATGATTGCGTGAGACTAACAGACGACCTGAGTTTCGTCGTACCCGCGTGAGTACACGGGGTCCCTTCTCCTGTCGTCACAAACATCGGCCTACTTGCGAGAATCAAATACCGTGAGAAAGGACTCGGGGACGGTAAAGGATTCAGTACGCGAGTCCGAAAGTAACCGTACGAGTGCAAGAGTAGATGAGGACTTCCACCTCATTTTCTTCGGTCTGACCAGTTTGTTGACCTTGTGGCCTCTTGGGCGTCACTTCGACAGGTCTGTGTAGTAAAACAACCCCCATCCTTCCCCCTGAGGTGTTTTATTGACCTAAACTACCCAAAAGTTTAGAGAGATAAGGGACTCCACTTTTAGTCGTTCAAATCAGGTCGGAACTTTACGGGACTAGTTAAGTAAAGAAAAGATCAGTACGAAATTCGTGGATGATACACGTCCATGATATCAGAAAGGGTCCGGATCTTTACTTTAACTTTCTTAGACCGAAAGGTAGGAACTCTTCGGACTGTAGCTTTTCGTCTCTCTGTGTGTTCTTGATATCGTCTCTGCCCTAGTCCCTAGGACGCCGGCCTCTCGAAGACAACCGGAAACCGAAGAATATGATGACTTATCCCAAAGCTAGAGAGGATAGCCAAGATATATTAGTTTCACTTTGTTTGTTTTTGGTGTTCGTGGTCTTATGACAGATGTTCTATGTGTAGATACAAATTGATATAGTGTTTTCATCTATATTCTAGCACACGAATTTAAATAAATTCTACTTACAACTTACCTTCCACACCCATCAGTAATAACTAAGTCCCAAGATAATTCACAGAAGATGACGCGATAATACCAGGACCTGAACCCGGACAAGTCCTGAAGTTGTCTCGACTATTCTATGCCTGAACTGGAACGTTTCAGGACGGGTACAAGCGTCTTTTTCTTCAACGTGTCTTCTATGGTCGCTCTGCCGTCTTATCCTCAGAAGGTAACAGTCGGAGACTCTTTTACGACTAAAAACTGTTGGTGAGTACCTACTCTGACAGAAACACTCTTCGATCTTCAGGTCGCTTCCTCAAGGTCATGCGGAAATCGTGTCAAAGACTCTTGTCTGAGTGGTTTCTTTCACTCTCGTCAAAACGAAGGGAACACGGGGGAGAGCATGTCACGCTGTGTCGAGTCGCAGTCCTCTCTGGGGGAAGCCGGACGTCAGAGGGGGTGCCCTCTGTGACCCGGGTGTCGTTCAGACGTGACCCGAAGAAGTCGACACGTCCTACGGCTGTTCTCCTGGCGAAGAAGGGACGGGGTCTCTCCTGCGATTCCCCGGACTTGTCCACTCCGCACCCTCCTCGACCCCGGTGCCGTCGGTCCCGGACCTTGAACCCCTCCAAGACTCGTAGGAAGACTGGAGGCACACCTGAGGTAGTCCTTCGTGTAGACACGTCCCCGGAACCCTTGTGTTGAGGCACTAGTCTGGATTCCGAATTCATTAATTAGATGGTCGTCTCGTCTTCTCCCGGACGTTGCCCGACCTCTTCTCCTCCACCCCTTCGATCAATCTTTCGATGTCATTTTTTATTATGTCTTTTCTCCAGTTCTCTTCGATTCATTGTTGTTCTTAATTGTACTCCTCAGTCTCTGTTTCTCTAAGATACCTTTACCGTCATTATCCTGAACTGCACTTTTTTTTTTTAGGACTTTGATACGTTAACCGACTTAAATTGAAAGTTAATATATATATAAAAAAGAAAATTTTAATGTGTTTAGGAATTTTGTGTCCTAACCAAAGTTGGACAACGTCAATTCAGGAGAACATCCCAGCAATGAACCCACATTAAAAGGGAGGGACTAAACAAAGACCCCTCCTTGTATTCCCCTTCCCGCAGACTCAGCACCCAAGGCACAAAGACTCACGCGAGAGGGCCGAGTCGTCTGTAGACCAAGGGTAGTCGGGCGCGCCTCCGCCCTACGCGTCGTCCCGGGCCCTACTTTGCGTCGTCTACTTCAGATCGTAGAGTAAGTAGTCCTCGAAGGTCTGTCAGAAGGGCGGGACCCGGCCCCTGGAGCCTACTGTGAGGGGTGCGAGGGCGGGGCGCCACACCCGGACTGGCCCTGTCCCACGAGTCGGGCCCTGACAATAAGAACAGGTGGAAGGTTCGCCAAGGAACCTCTGGAGTAGTCGAAGGTCCGGGAGAGGAGTTTTTGACTCCCCCATTGGGAACTCCTGACGTTTTCCTCTTCTTAAGGTAAACGTTACGCTAGATTCTCGGAGAGATCAGCCGCCGAAAGTGACGCACTCGTCAATGATATTTAAACGACGTGGTTTATTTCCCTCCTATTGTCTTCTTTCTTTTTACCTTGAAATTACTCTTTACACCATAGCATTTCCCGAAGGGACTACCGAGTCTGTCATTTCTTAGACGGACATTACGTCCTCTGAGCCCAAGTTAGGGACCCAGCCCTTCTAGGGGACCTCTTCCCTTACTGTTGGATAAGGTCGTAGGAACGGATCTCTTAGGGTGCCTGTCTCCTCGGACCACCCGACGTCAGGTACATCATGGTGCTTCACTTAAAACAGGTAAAAGAGTCGTCGTCACTCGTCAGTGTGTCAACTTTCCAGTGAATTCGGGACAGTAAGAGGAGTTTCATAAAGTCTAAGTTCCCATTATAACTGGGAAGTGACGAGTTCGTGACTCCTATCTGTCGATTAATGTAGGTAGCGTCTACATTTCCTAGTAAGGGTCGCAGGTGAGAGACAAGTTGTCGATTAAACCCTCTTGTTGTGAAAAGGGACTTTGGAAAACCGACTTAGTCACTAATGAATTGGTTAATTTAGACGTTTATCAATAACTCGTGCCTGATACTTGATAAGATGAATCATTTCTATGTACCCCCCTTTGTATTTTTGGGATCGGTAGAACCGTGAATGTAAAGTCTCACATTATGGTTGTTTTTCCTTTATATTCTGTTTACATTTTGGACTTTTCTGTTTTTGTGTCACATCTAAATTCTCAACTTTCTTCAACGTAAAAACGTACCCCGTAAGCTCGTTAGGAGTTACTCTTCTATTTCCCACTTGCCGACTCGTTCCGTTCACAGAGCGTCTTCTCCTAAGGTGTCGCGGCGGTCGTGTCGTCTCTACTTGTCGGTCCACGCGCGGACCTAGCGATCCTCGTCGCTTCCGGCAGTCGCGTCGACGTCGGGGCCTCTCCCTCCGACCTCTCGCCTGCGCCGTCCCGACCGTCCGCCCAACCCTCCCATGGTCTGTGACTTCCGCGACGTCACGGACGCTTCCCAGAGTCGTGGGGTCGTCACATCGCCGTGACTTCGAAAGTGTGCCGGCACGAGTGCGGAGACCTCCCGTGTGAGTCCTACCTAACTACAGCCGTTCAGAGGACTTAGGTGCTGTCTATGTACTCCCGTCTACGTGGTTTTCGTTGCGTTTTCTTCATCTAAACCTCGTTCTTGTTTGAGGTCAAAATCGGTTTCATATTGAACATTCCTGCGACACGCGTTTACGGGAGTTTCCTGCTTCTGCTCCGCACACAAACGTACGCCTGCAAAGGAGAGTGACAAGGTAAAGGTATCACCTCTCTCGGTGTGAGACGAGCAGAGAGGAAATGGATTAGCTACCAAGGAAGGCAAAGGTAAAACGAATCGAAAACTTTTCCTCAAACGTAAAGAGGTTTCAGGTATCGGTATCTATATATATATATTTAAAAAAAAAAAAAAAAAAGGGATGTCGCTCACGACTCATTACCCAGCCTCGTAGACCCGTTGGGGTCACTTCCGTACTGGGTCCGGACGACACTACTTCCTCCCGCCTTCGATCACGTAGGGGTTTTTTCACAAGATAGTAGTGCCTCTTGTACCCCACCTTAGGTTTCCCTCCAATTGTCTTCCAAGTCTTCCAGTTCATAATCCGGTTGACGCGAAAGATGAGGGACCATTTTAAAGTGACGACCGAGATTTCGAATGAGTAGTACCCTGGGAATTATACGTAATGCAAATGTGGCTTGATTTTCCCGTCTTCCACCAAAAAACAAAGTTGACTTTACCTCTATGTTTTACATCTTTTTTTTTTTATTTCCTCCCCTTAGTAATGGAGTCTAAGGACACAACTGAAGGGTAATCCCTTTATTTGTAAACTTTACATTCATGGAGCCATTATAATTGTCATCATTCTTACTCCGAGAATAGTTACAAAGTACTCGTAATAGAGTAGATAAGGAGTCTATGTAATAATGACGGTAAATTAGTTTACTCGTTTGACTTCGAATCTCTCCGAGTCTATTGAACTGTCCCGAGTCTGTTCGATTTGGTTCGGTGGCACTGGTCGAGAGTGAGACTCCAAGACACAATACGACTTAATTGAACCTAAAGAGACGTTACACGTATAGAGATGCATGTTGTGTCTTCAGGGTTGTTTTACCTTTCTAACATCAGAATGGTTGAGTGGAAGAGAAAGAACTGTACTGCAAAGAATGTAAAAGGTCCATGTGAAGGTATGTTTGTTAAGAGGGTGTCGGAGTGTGGACCTCCATGGTTCACGAGACCCCTGACATCTGAGTTTCTGTTGGAGGGTGACGACTTGACCGAAACTAGTTTTTTCACATGAAATTACATTCCTTAAGAGTTTTTATCGTTAAGTGGAGACGGGTCGGTGAATGTAAAATACTCACCTTGTATATGGGTTTTACTTGTCTTTCGTCTTTTCAAATAGATAAATGAAACGTAACGGAAAAAATATGAAATATGACCTCATATTTACTAATTGTTACGACGCAATCAAAGTCCGCATGTCGCTTCACGTAGTCAATGTGTACATAGATAAGAAAGGGTCTAAGAAAAGGGTAAATCCAGTAACGTCTCATAACTCGTCTCAAGGGGCACGACATGTCGTCCAGGAACAACCAATAGAGAAAATTTCTATCGTCACACATATACAGGTAGGGTTTGAGGGTTAGATCCAAAGGGGGTTGGGAAGGGGGAGGGCGGAAGACCATTGGTAACTTTCCAACAACGACTTTCTGCGGTCCTAAGAACCGGAGACCTCCTCTTCTTAAGTCAGACCCCGGTCTCTGTTCCGAGCTATCGAGTCTCGAAAACACATTATTTCAAAATGAGTTCATATTTTCTCTATCTCTTTCGAAGACTTCCCCCGTCTTCCTCATTGGGGGACGATCAGAAATCGACCTACAATAGATCGATGATCGTCAGACGATTAATTTCTTTCCTTTGGAGAGTTTTGAGTCTCTTACCGTGGTCCGGGGAGTGGGTGTTCTATGTAAGACTCTATTAGAACTGTGGTCCACTCAGTAGGGTTCGGTATTGTGTTACTGTGCTTAGAACTTCTTTCCGTCTAAGGGTATGTTTATATATCAAAGTAATTGTATCTAATCCTCTTGTCACATACTCATAGTGTATGACCAAACAGTCCAGCCAAGACTCGGAAATCCACCTTGACTGAACCTCTATCTCAGACCCCATTTATGTATCGTGTACTTGTATCGAATTCTGTTTGTAAAGGTATTCTTTTTACGAAACCAATCGAGTTCCAAACTCTTTTCAATTCAAGTCCACCTTGGTCCACAGTAATACCGTTGTGTCTCAAAATTCTCTTTGGAGAAAAATTTAGACATATCTCTTCCCCCCTTTTACATGGTGATCATACGAAGAAGGGCAACGAATTCTCTCTCTCTTTTTTACTGTGAACGTCGGACAAAAGAGGCAAACCTCTAGGGACCGGAAGGACGGACGAGGGGAGAGTGGTACTAATGTGAGTTTACACCAATAGTAAAAGGTATAATTTAATGGTTATAGTAACTAAACCTTATAATACACGGTGTAATGTCGGTACCCGTTTGTCGGAGAGGTTTTATATGTCTCTTTTCTGTCTTACACCTAATTACTAACAATCTCACACTCAGTATCAAAGACATACACATCGAGGTCACCCCAGTCCCCAGAAATTATTTCCAGTAGAGGGGAACTTGAGACTTAGGGAGATTGGTGGTCTTTCTGGCATAAAGGGTACCACTACAAGTATCATTGATTCTGTGTCAAACTATTGACGGGAAACTTGTCACGATACCATTTTGTCCCCATAAACACCGAGAATTAACCCTTTATCAAGTTACTAAGTATACGAAGGTTTAGAGAAACTGGAAAGTCACAACGGTTTGGAGGATCCCTCTGACATGTCCATATCTATGTAAAGTTCTCGTCTCACCTTCATTACTTTCATTTAGGTTTAATCCAAATCCAAAAGGAGTTTTGTGCTTTTAGTAAGAGTCAAAAGTCGTAGTGACTCGTTGACTCATCGTTAGAAAAAAAAGAAAAAGAAGGTGTCTACTGGACCCCAGACTCTTCCTGAGACCTCTCACCCAGACAATTGGGACCACCCACCGAAGAGTGTCAAACGATGAGACTCACATCCTTCATCTGGGTTTAGTAACTCGAGGTGACCCTCGAGGCTCAGTGGGGTCACTTAAGTTTCACTACCACACAGTGTCTAATTAAGTGTGCCATCATACAGAATTCTTTGATCTAGCAATGAGACGTTTTTAGGGTTCTTCTTACGTAGCTGGTGTTCCTTCTACCGTCGACTAGTGTGAGGATGAAAAATTATACGTGGTACGTTTACCTTCACGACCTAAATCGGACCCGAAAGAACCTGTCGACGTCATTACATCAAAAGACACCCACCCAATTCCTTCTCTTATCTACGAAGAAAGATCAGAACAAGGAGTAAAGGATAACCAAATTTTAAGGTCGACATAAGATGTATTTCTTGAAGTAATAAAAAGGATTGGACAAACGATGGTCGTTGTATTTGGTCAAAACCTCCTCCTCAATTAAGAAAGGTACCCTAAAGGGTCCGTTCTTATGACCTCACCCAGGTAAAGGAAGAGGTCCCTTAGAAGGACTGAGTCCCTAGTTTGGACGTAGAGAACACAGAAGACGTAACCGTTCACCTAAAAAAAAAAAAGAAAATGTGGTGACTCGGTGGACCCCCCGGGTTAGTAATGTGTCCTGAAACATAAAGTTAAAGACCTACTGGATGAAAAATACTTGTTTTATTGATGTTCTAAGAGGAAAATAGTAGATATTTTGTGTGTGTGTATGAACGGAATTATTCGTTCAAAGTAAGAAGATTGGTGAATCTTACGAAAGTTAAAGGTATTTTACTTTGAGATTTTGACTTCGGTTTTTTTCGAAGTAATAAAATGTACGGTTCTACAAGAGTCGATCCCGTCTAGGTCATGACCTGTTAATTCCTGTAGTTTCTACGAGAGTCTCTGGACACTAAAAGACAGAACGACGAGATAGTAGGAATAGTACGACCGAGACAAGAGTTGAACATAGGGAATCTTAATGTTTTATCGACGACACCAAGGTCGGTAGTGTTCGTCTGTGTCGTTACTGGTTGTCACCTTCTACTCCGAAGAGAACGAATGTAGAAGATAATTAATCGGTACTTTGAGAAGGATGTTCGAGGAATCCCTATGAAGGAGAATAAAGAGGAACCTGGGTCACCATGTACTGGAAGGGACTTGTCAGGTACGTTTTGTTTGTATTAAAACGAGTATTCCTCATCCCTTCTCTACCTTTAACAACAAAATCAATTGGTTGTTATAAACGATGTAAGAGATTCAAAGCATGTATCAACCACATAACAAATATAATTAGTGATACTTTCCCGATTTCACTTTCACTTCCAGTGAGTCAGCACAGGTTGAGAAACACTGGGGTATCTATATGTCAAGTACCTTAAGAGGTCCGGTCTTATGACCTCACCCATCGACAAGGGAAGAGGTCTCCTAGAAAGGTTGGGTCCTTAGTTTGGGTCCTGAGGGTGTGACGTCCGTCTAAGAAATGGTCGACTCGGTGGTCCCTTCGGGTCCTTATGACCGCACCCGTCGGATGGGGAAGGGGTCGTCCAGAAGGGTTGGGTCCTTACCTTGGCCCCAGAGGACGTAACGTCCGTCTAAGAAATGGTTGACTCGATAACCCCTTCGGTTTTCCGGATTTCCTCCCCCAATTAATCTCATTCTTAGGTCCGGACCTTGAATTTTGAATTTACCACTATGTTCTATCTTTCCCTTTTATCGATTGTTAAAGTTTTAACCCGTTAAGTTTAAGGTGATACGTTATGATGAAAGACTTTATAATTCTTTAGACAAACACGGAGGGAGAAGAGAAGGGACATTTGAGAAGGTAGTGACATAGGTAAACCCTGACACAAAGGTTCCTTTACTCCGGTCTTACCCTACCTCTCACACACCTCGACACTAACTGAAGGAGTGGCGTGGGATGTTTTATGTAAGTGTCAATTCAGTGACAACCATAACTACCCTTTCCACGGATAAAGTTTGTATAACTGAAATATGCAGAAGATCTTCTTAGGGAATAGAGTCGTGTCGTCTCGAAGGTCTGCTTGCTGGTGAAACCCGTCCCAGGACCCGGTTTTCAAGAGAGAAATTATAGTCTGTCTTATCTTCGTTCTCGTGACGTGTGTGGAGTACTCAAATGTTCGTGATTTACTCTTGTCTAAGAGAAGTAAATTCCCACCCTTTTTTCTTTTTTGTCGATTTACCTGGATTCCTGTCCCCGTGGAATCTTTGTCTATTTTCTTTTGGAGTACTTTTGAGTCTTTCTGTACATGAAGACTTTTCCTAAGTCCAGGTCTTTGGTCTTCTGTTACGAGTTATCATATTTTCTTGACAGAAGACAAGGCGTTTGTAATTTTAGGCAATTCGTCATCCCTGAAGGGACCACCAGGTCGCCGATTTTGAGACACGAGGGTTATGTCCTCCGGACCCAAACTAGAAACCAGTCCCTTGATGTCGGTGTCGACTCAAGTGCACGGTGTTGAGCTCTAGGACTCACGACGTCGTCTCTAGGTCCAAGGGGGTACGACGGCGGTTCTGGGTCACGTCTGTTTCTTATTTATTGGAAATAAATATACAGGTATTATTATAATATCTTTATTCATTTTATATTTATAAAAGACAAATCAATATATCCATACGTCGGTTTATTCTAAATTTTTGGGTATTCCTCGTTTGTATCTTCTTTTGTTATAATTTCCCACTTAGTCTTTCTGGTTTTGTAATTGATATTTCCGCTATTGGCCTTTGTTTTTTTCTTTTCGTGGGTGGGTACGTGTCTTTTGTACTCTGAGTATTTTCCTTACGTATCGTTGATTTTAATTTTACCGTTTTAATTTTAGAAGTCCTGTCCTAGAATTCCCGTTTTTAAGAGTTAGTCAATAAAGGTTTGTTGGAACCATTATGGAGAAGGTTTTATTTCTCCATTTTTCGTTTCCTGGCTTAGACCACTTTCCTCTCTACTATTTATATCTTCGATTCTTAATGGCAACAAAGGTTCCTACCTTTTTTACGTGATAAAGTTGTGGTCGTCTTCTTTGTCATTAGTTCAGGTATTAATTTTTGAAAGACCTTGAGATTTGGGAGATCTTACCTCTAATTTGTCTAAGTTGAACAAAGGTTAACAAAGGTTACGATAATTACCTTTATTTGGGTGTTCACCCATTTAAGACTGTTTTAAAACTTTAATACTTCTTTTTCCTTTAAAGTGTCTTCTAAGACAGGATTATCGTTGGTTGTGGAGTCCATTCCTCTTCTTTATTTTTGGGAGTTCTTCTGCATCCAACGGTTTAGTAAGAGTAATCCTCGAAGGTTCACAGTGTTTCCTGGTTGTGAAGGTGAACGAGAAGAGCCCAATTATGTCTAATCGATAGTGAAACTCCCTATATCTGTTATCAGTTCAGATGTGAAGGAAAGTTGGGATGCCTGAACTGCAACCCAGGTACTGTTTAGTGAGAGGTCGTTGGGACCCGACTATTTCTCTGATCGACCACCGACTCGAGGTCTATTCTCAAGAAGTGAAGTCAAAATAAACCCAAACCTAAAGTACGTAGTTTTGTAGTATCTAGGTCTCGAAGGGGACACCCAGTATCCAGTGTTACAGGTCCGAACGTCACCACCCTAAAGGGAGTCTGACCATGTCGATGATTACATTGTCTTATGTGCAACGTCCCTTTACTTTGGGTCTTTCCCGTCCCCGAAGATGAGCGACGGCCGTCCCTTCGTGGCGTTTTAAGTACCTCATAGGAGAGACTCTCCCTGACTTTACGTCGGGTCGCGCCTACTTCTAAGGTACTTCAAGGTAGGATAGCCTCTCTTTGTCTCAGGTCTCAGTGGCTGTAAGAAAAGCCTCGTGTTTCCACCCTTCGTTAGTCTGGTGGGTTTTTTTGATGTTTATCTTCCGTAGTGATTCCGTGTTCCCCCCTATGCATGTTTTCAATCCCTTTCTCCCTTATGTCCTGTTGGTCTTTATAAGTCGGAACGATTTCGAACTTAATATAGTTTTTACCACTTTGTGACAATCTAGCCCGCTAAACAGAGACAACAATTCAGTGTGTCAGCACAGGTTGAGAAAAGGTTAGGGTACCTGACATCGTTTGGGCGAAGAGACAGGAACCCCTAAGAAGTCCGTTCTTATGACCTCGCCCAACGGTAAAGGAAGAGGTCCCTAGGTTGGGCGTACAGGACGAACCATACGTTTAAGAAATGGTGACTCGGTGGCCCCTTCGGGTCTAAACCACTAATCCTTCAGTAATTATTGGGGGATTTACACATTAAAAGTGTCTTCCGTCCACGACCGTTGACCTCCATCTCTAAATAGAGACTCTCTATGACCAGGTTTCTCTCTAAAAAATTGTCCGATTTGTAGTCCCTAAATGTGGAGTCATGACGACTGTAAAACTCGGTTCATTAAGAGACAACCCTTCTGGTAGGATTCTTGACGTTTTACACGTCTCGTAGGGACCACACCTGGGGGACCTGGGACCCTTGTTAGGGCCCAATGTGTCAGCACTGGGAGACCTAGGGCCGTCACTGGGGGCCAATGCGTCGACACTGGGGGACCTGGGGCCCTCGTTAGGGTCCAATGTGTCAGCACTATTGGTTTTATACAGGGTCTGTAGGAGTTGACAGAGATCCCTCTGTTTTGAAAGGAGGGTCCGATATAATATTATACCTTTTAGAATTTTATGTCAATGATCTTTTAATCTCACTGTTTTTAATTCTGAGGGGTCTCAGTTTCATGTCGAACACTCTTTAAATTCTTTACAGTAAATTGAAAAAATAAAGAATGGAAAGTGCGAAACAGAGAACATTGTTTGGTAGTTGTGGGACATCCATAGTAAGAAATATAAAAGTTTATAAAAAGTGTTCTTATCCTCGATGTCAGGTGTCCCAGCGTTTTCTCACCCTGTGCTGAAACGGTATCTTGTTTTCTGGTATCACGTACACTACTTATTCTATAGATGTACGATTTATCTGTTCTTTTAATCAGTTTCCAGTGTAGGTCTCTGGTGTGGAGACTCCTTGGAACAGTGTGTCTGAAGGTCTCCTCTGGGCGTTCTGGAGCGAGGGAGGGCAGGGAGACTCTTCTCGTGAAAGATACTGGATCCAAGGTTCTCTAATCGGCTCGGGGTCGGAGCTCGACGGACCAGTGATGACACATTTCCAGTGTGCTCGACTGTGTGAAGAGAGGGGCTCCCGGGCGGTGCAAGAGTGCGTGTCTACTACCTCTTCATCTATGGCGGACAGGGAGAGTACACAGGTGAACTCTGACCGGGTGGGTCGGAGGTAGGGACGAAGACAGGACCGTACTTTAGACAACACCTGTCTAAGCTCAGACTCGACTCCTTCTACCTTTTGGAGGGAGTCTAGGACAAGAGACTGGTTCACAGCGTCCCATAACGCTAGGCCTCAAGTCTACACTCGACCCGGTTCTGACTTTGTCCTGAAAAGGTCAATGACCACAGTTCCCGGAAGGAAAGATATGATCTTTCACGTACCACTTACCACCGACACCAAATCCTACCCAAGACCATACGGATCCTGCGAACGGTACGATTACGGTGACATTCTTAGGGTTTCGAAGTTAAATTGGGAATTGGGAACCGGTCCCACTTGTAAAGAACCTGTTATCCAACTTTACTATTACTGTGTGAATAAAATTTTATACAGTAATTTTTTTTTTAGAAGACAACTAAGACCGTTGTACCTACATTTGGAAGTTAACGACAACGACTAATCACCGATTCCGCATAGACTGAGTAACGTTGGGGTACCTGACGTTGGGCGGTCCGAGGAGACAGGTACCCTAAAGGGTCCGTTCTTATGACCTCACCCAACGGTAAAGGAAGAGGTCCCCTAAAAGGGTTGGGTCCCTAGTTTGGACTCAGAGGACTTAGTGTCCGTCTAAGAAATGGTGACTCGGAGGACTTACATATTAAAGTTACTTTTCTAGTGTGATAGTTAAAGTGAACTTCTTACTCCAGTTCTCCGACTTGGTCCGGAGTATAGTCTATGGGTAGGGAGGAACATTGCACTACTGAAGACCCCGGTTTCTTCAACTAGGCCTGACTGACACTACTACGTCTATTTCGCTCAGTTGCAGTTTAGATGTGACCGTCCACCAGAAGAAGTTGCTATGAGACCCACTACTACCTTGGTCCGTGGAGGTGTGTCTGCGACCGGGGCTGAGGGCGACGGTAATGAGTTCGGACCCCCATCACTCCTACAGGGGACTGGACAGATGACAGTCGTTTCCCGGGTTTCCGCTCCCGACTGTCCCTCGGACCGAAAAGAGACGTCAAGGGAGAGGTAGAAGTGGGGATGAGAAAGACCAAAGGAAACGAAAGAAAGGTGTTTTTGACACCAGTTCGAGATCAAATAGTTCAGGAGGAGAAGTTGAAGTTAGAGAGTCAAGGAATAACGTACTCCCGAAGCGGGTGTTTGTGATGGGGAACAGTTTCACTTTGATGTTTCCGCGTATTTATGTTTCGGGACCTTTTGTTAAGTCGACTTTGGACGTCAGTAGAGACGGTCTGCAGTCTCCGCCAAAATAATCGAATAACGGAAGAGAGATGAGTATTAGACGACGAGAGCCAAAGCCCGACACTCAAAACACAACGACGAAGGAGAACGAGGAAAATGTGGATTGTACTACCCCTTTGACTGTCTAGCATACTACGAGGTTAATTTCGTTGCCTTAAGTGGAAAGTCTTCATGAAGGACAAAGGAAGAGTGTGTCTGTTTCCCTTACGCCACGAAAATTAACGGATGTAACCGAATTTTAAAAAAAAAATAATTAACTTTATACTTTTATCACTATATTAGTTTCACCTCTTTACGTTGGAACGGTTCATCCACGTAAACACGATGAACTGAGACCCCTAAATTTGAGTCCTAAGAGAGGTTTGAGTACCAAGTCCAAGATTCTTGTCTTGGTCTTTCTTACACTTTTCACTCCGGTTTACCTGTTGACCTACGGACTGGTTCCCTTCGACTTTCAAGCGTTTGAACGAAGTACCCAGCAGAAAGAAAGGTGCATTCTCGGTATCAGACGGGGGTCATTCCAGACGCACTAGAGGGTTAAAGTCAGTTCAGTTTACATTCGACTGTAGTTCAAGTACTTCCCTCCCTCTTTTTGGTTTTTTTGTTTTCGTTTTTGTCATACAATACCACCTTCGAGTCCGAGAAGGCATTGAGAACCTTTAGTTTACAAAAGGACCTTTCTGAAACCTACTTATTGAATGTAGTAGTAGTTGTCTTTTCAAACAGAAATGTTTTCTCCCAAGACATTCCTTCTTTTTAACACTAGGTCGTCCATTGCAAGTCCAGATGTCCCATTAACGTCGTGGGTCCCAAATATGTCGGTTTGTGCACCCTTTGCCTGTAAAAGCCTAAAGAACCCTTAAGTTCCATCGAAAGACTCAAAGTGAAAGAAGAGAAAAAGACCTTGAAAATGCACCTGGACCGGGTCTGAAGTCCTCTGTTCACTTTCTTCGGATGACGTTCAGTCGGTAGCCTCCTCTCGTTTCCCTGTTACCGAGTGTGGGTGGTGGTACAGTTTCACGTTCCCTTCCTGATCCCGGGACGCCGAGTCTTCGTCGGCAGTCGCCAACGAGACGTCTCTCTATTTATTGGCATGTCATGTGACAAGATAAAAAAAAGGTGTACAAATTGACAACTTAGAGGAAAATTATACAAGCTAGATATGGCGATCACCATAAGTGAAGAGAGTTGTGGTAAGTCTGAACCGCGGACTTTATGGTTGCAGCATTCCGTGTGTACGTTTTGTGGCCCCGGAGGGCACTCACCGCGACCCTCGGAGCGTACCCGCTACCCTAGACCTCGCTGTGTCCCCGGTGTGCGACGCCACAATCTCCTCTCTGACGGGACTCCTTACCCGGAGTCAACGATGCTCGCTCGTTCCGTTTACCTTCGAACACATGAACAGAGGGTCAAAGACTAGAATAGAGAAGTCAAGGAACCATTGTTGTACGGTTATTCTCGTATTCGATGATTAAATAGACTTCTTTTAATATTCCCTTCTACCTGAACTGTTTCGACCGACCGTTTACGTGCACTAAGACGTGGGGGGGGTTTTTTTTTAACCATCTTGAGACTGTACGAGTTAGACGACAATCAAAAAATAAGGGGTTGTTTTTAGGAATATTAAATTCTCTACGTGGTGTGGAGTCCCATTGTCCTGAGTGGGGCCGAGAAAAAGGGAGTTTTAATGTTGTCCAACAGAGGTACATGTGAGATTCTCGGGACTGAATCTCTTTATTAGTTTTCACTGATTTACCATGTTAGAGTTACCAAGTGAGATCCAACGAACGATTATGTAATGTGTCAAGAGGTTCGGGGGTGGGGGGGGGGGGGNGGGGGGGCGTTGTGTGTGTGTTTTAAGATCGTTGTGATTGAAATAAAAAAATTACTAAAAATCCACCTGGTAAAAAATTCAGAAATAACTCAAAACAATGTTATAACGGAGACAAAATACAAAATAAAAAAACCGGTTCTCCGTACACCCTAGCATCGAGGGACTGGTCCCTAGCTGGAGTGTAGGGGACGTAACCTTGTCCCCTAGAATTGACGGCCTGGTCGGTCGTCGACATTGTGACTGGAGGGACATTGACTCGTCCACACATTTCACAGGACACACAGGGGTCAAGTGAGGACCCAAAATCGAGTGGCACGGAGGCCACCCACGCCGATGACATAGAATGTGGGGTCCGGTCGTCCGGGTCGGGACGAGAGTAGGAGTAGTAGGACACCGACACTGAACGAGGTACCGTTTGTCTACCTCTTTGTCACCTCTGTCGTTGCCTGAAATAAGAGAACCCGAGGTTTTAGTGTCATCTACCACTGGCATCGGTGCTTTAGTTTTCTGTTAACAAGGAACCTTCTTTTCGATACTGGTTGGATCTATCGTGGTATACATTCTGTGTATCGGTTACCCTTAAACGACATGCCGGGTCCTTTGAGTTTGTCCCCGAGACATAGTTAGACCTCCCCACCCTACCCCACCCTCTACCCTCCCTCCAAGTTTTCCCTTCCCTATATACATATGGATGCCGACTAAGGACAACTCCAAACTGTCTCTTGTTGTCTTAAGACATTTCGTTAATAGGAAGTTATTTATTTATTTTATTTATTTACCCGTTTCCTCGGCTTATCTGTATAAAATTTTTTTTTTTTTTTTCCGTCTCTGTAATGAAACGGTTGTTTCCAGGTAGATCAGTTTCGATACCAAAAAGGTCATCAGTGCATACCTACACTCTCAACCTGAGAATACTTTCGACTCACGACTTCTGAAGTACGAAAACTTGACACCACGACCTCTTCTGAGAACCCTCAGGGAACCTGATGTTTCTCTAGTTTGGTCAGTTGGGAATTCCTTTAGTCAGGACTTATAAGTAACCTTCCTGTCTACGATTTCGACTTTGAGGTTATGAAACCGGTGGGCTACACTTCTTGACCGAGTAACCTTTCTGGGACTACGTCCCTTGTTGCCGTCCACCCTCCTCTTCTTCTACTCTACCAACCTACCATAGTGGTTGAGTTACCTGTACTCAAACTCACTTGAGGCCCTCGACCACTACCTGTCCCTCCGGACCGCACGACGACAGGTACCCCAGCGTTTCTCAGTCTGTGCTGAGTCACTGACTTGACCTGACTGACTGAGCGGGGGATGAACGGAGAAACTTCGACCTTCGGTGCAGCACGAGAAGGGACGGAGAGACTGTCGTGTGTCTTCAGTGCACTGTGTGTTTCCGGAGTGATGCGTCACTTACTTAGTTTTGTTAGGCGTGTAAGGGGAGAGCGAGGACGAGACCCCGAAAAGACTCAGAAGTAATTCTGAAAGTCTTTAGTCTTTTATTTCCTCACGAATAATATTTACTCCGAGACAACATGTAAGAAATTAATATTTGTTAGAGCCTTTATAAAAAATACTCTCTACCGACTCTTTTGTCTACGTGGGGCTCTAATTGCAAGACCGAGAGGTGGTGTGTTGATTGTCACTTCCCGAGGTAGGACTCGGGTCTGCGGGAGAGAATTGAGGGTCTGGTTACGAACAGGACCTCTCGTCACTCCCTGGGTTGACGTCACCCAGTGTGTGAGGATCCTGAAGTCAGTCTCACTTAGATAATCTTGTTTTTTGTCTTGGGCTTTGGTGTTACGAGTCGAAAGAGGGAGACACACGTGTCACACAAGGGTCCTTGCGCACGAGAGACATCATCCTGTCTCCCCTTTTAGACGCTAAGTGTGAAGGATCTTGTGTAGTAGCTATCTGAGTGACTGAGGAATCCGATTGGTGGAGTGGCACGTCTTCCTACCTTACCAAAGTAGACGTCAGTGACGCCGACCTCCGACTGGACCCACTCCTGACAGTCGACACCCCAGGTCTGGTCCCGAGTGGGCAGACAGTGACTCTCGACGGCCGGGGAGGTACACACTACTGCCCAGGTCACACCGAAATCTTACCTACTCGGTCTCGTGGCCCGGCGGGGTTTTCCGCGGGTCGTAGCGGACGGTTCCACAGGAGGGGAAGGAGGGACTTCCCCGTGACAGAAAGTCGAGAGGTCAAATCTGGGACGTCAGAGTCTCCTATTCTTGAATTCCCGGGGTTGGTGTCCGGACTCGTTCTGACCAGGTCTCCTTTGAAGGGCCTTGTCCTATGTTCTCCTCGGGGTCCAGAGACGGTCACTCCTCGCTCTCCTTCTCCACACCACGGGGAAACCCGTTTGGTCTCACCCCCAAAGATCTTGGAAGGAATCCTCGGGTTGTACCATGGGGACCGGGGTCTCTGTATTAGCCCCTCGAAGTACTCTGTGTCGGAGTCAGGTAGGGTAGGGTTCTCGACTCTGAGTAAGTCTCCGGCGCAGAAACTGGAAGCATTTATTAACACACACACGTACACAAGTACGTTCGTATGCGCGCGTCCGCACAGGCCGAGAGACGCTGGGGCACCTGACGTCGGGCGGTCCGAGGAGGCAGGTACCCCAGAAGGTCCGTTCTTATGACCTCGCCCGACGGTAAGGGAAGGGGTCCCCTAGAAGGGCTGGGTCCCTAGTTTGAGCACAGACAACGTAGAGGGTGTGCCCGGCCGCCCAAGAAATGGTTGTCACGGTGGACCCTTCGGGAAGAATGATTAGCGATAAGGGAATAAAAGACGTTTTTTTTTTTTTTTTCGTTGTCGGTGTGTTTCTGTTAAAGTCTTTGCCCCTGACGATTTGTCCTTTATATCTGGGGTTTTTTTGTTTTCACTCTGTCCTATCCCTTTCTCCGACAAACTCCTCTATTCGACCCCTCAGCACTTACAGGTGGTATTTGTTTTTAGTTTCTTGTAATTTGTGTATATACGGAAATTTCTTGATTCTACTAGTCTCACGTAAATAAAAAAGTCACAATAAATCGGTCCAACCTTTTGTTTTGGGACTTTAAGTACGGTTCTATTGGCTCTACCCTCGTCCTGAAGAGGGGGAGTATTAATAGAATGATAGACAGGTAGAATCCAGTTGTTTGACCGATACTAACTGTCCAATTCTACAAATCCAATTAGCCTCGAGTGTATTTGGTAAAATTCAAAAGATTCTGCCCTCTTACAATATTTTGTTTGTATTTTAGGACAGAGGTTGAAGGATGAAAGTCGGGAAGAAGGGTGACGGGAGGGGTAGAGAGTCTCCTCGCCCAGGTGTTTCGCAAAGCCCAATAGTGGTCCGACCACCCGTGTTCAAAGACACGTTGGATTGTCTAATGACGTAAGAAGATTTACTTTCCTCTCCTGCACGAATTAGAGTGACCGAAGTCATATATACTGTCTTCCTCTTTGTTCACTTACACTCATTGCTAGTGAGAAGGAGGGGACTTGAGAGAACGTCTAAGAACTGGGACACACCACTCCTAGGTCCATTGCCTACCCCTCTAGCAACTCTCCTCGGGTCTGGACGACCCATTCAGTTCACCCTTCTCTTTCCTTAGGGAGTATTTTTTTTTTCTTTCTTGTCTCAGGTATACCTTCCAACCTACCTCCGTCTCTCCCCTTTTTCCTTTTTCCTCGAAGTCCCTCTTATACATCCACCTTACACTCTCCCTGGACTGAACCATCCGTCCCTCATGTATATACTTCACTCTCACCGGGTAAAACCTTTTAAGACCTCACACATAAATCACCTTATTTTTGTATGGTTAAAAAATATGGTAAGCTCTAATTTGTGCAGAAACGTTACTTACAGTGAAACCCGACCACGAGTAGACTTGCACCGGGTCACACCTTTGTCTTGTCTCTCGTCGGTCGAGAGACACCTAATGTGTGAAAGTTACATTCCAGACGCAGTTTACTGTCGGATCGAATAGGAAGTACGGTGGGAACGGGAGGTGTCGTGGGAAAAGGTTCCCCTTTTTTTTTTAAGTAACATTTCTACTGAGATTCTACTGACGCACTTCTGAGGTCATAGTTTATTAACTTCCAGGGTTCCAGTGTGTATGCCATCTTTTATACGGTCATCTCGTTGATCTTTTAAGTCCGGGATATCGAATGGTGCGACCTTTTGCCCTCCCTTGCGGGTAGGTAAGTCATTAATCTTTTTGCCAACAGTGCACGGGAGACAAACATACTGGGAGAAGAGACCCTCACCCGAAGGGACCACCGAGTCTGCCATTTCTTAGGCGGACGTTCCACCCTCTGGGTCCAAGTCAGGGACCCAGCCCTTCTAGGGGACCTCCTCCCGCACCGTCGGTGAGGTCGCGAGAACGGACACCGTCGGTGAGGTCGCGAGAACGGACACCGTGGGTGAGGTCGCGAGAACGGACACCGTGGGTGAGGTCGTGAGAACGGACACCGTCGGTGAGGTCGCGAGAACGGACACCGTCGGTGAGGTCGCGAGAACGGACACCGTCGGTGAGGTCGCGAGAACGGACACCGTGGGTGAGGTCGCGAGAACGGACACCGTGGGTGAGGTCGCGAGAACGGACACCGTCGGTGAGGTCGCGAGAACGGACACCGTCGGGTGAGGTCGCGAGAACGGACACCGTGGGTGAGGTCGCGAGAACGGACACCGTGGGTGAGGTCGCGAGAACGGACACCGTGGGTGAGGTCCCGAGAACGGACACCGTCGGGTGAGGTCGCGAGAACGGACACCGTCGGGTGAGGTCGCGAGAACGGACACCGTCGGTGAGGTCGCGAGAACGGACACCGTGGGTGAGGTCGCGAGAACGGACACCGTCGGTGAGGTCGCGAGAACGGACACCGTCGGTGAGGTCGCGAGAACGGACACCGTCGGTGAGGTCGCGAGAACGGGCACCGTGGGTGAGGTCGCGAGAACGGGCACCGTGGGTGAGGTCGCGAGAACGGGCACCGTGGGTGAGGTCGCGAGAACGGGCACCGTCGGTGAGGTCGCGAGAACGGACACCGTGGGTGAGGTCGCGAGAACGGACACCGTGGGTGAGGTCGCGAGAACGGGCACCGTCGGTGAGGTCGCGAGAACGGACACCGTGGGTGAGGTCGCGAGAACGGACACCGTCGGTGAGGTCGCGAGAACGGACCTCTGAGGGTCCCTGCCTCTGATCACCTGATGCCGGGTGTCCCACCGTTTCCCGCCGTCCGGACTCACCGATTGTGAAAGTGTGGAAGAGAAAGAAGAGACATTGTACCAATGTCGTCACTTATTTCCTCTGTTTTGGGGAGAGACACCTCGGTCGAAAGATCACTCCTCTCTGTTCAGTCGCCATTTGTCCATTCATATTACATACCTGACACTACACGCCCGTTCCCTACGTTTTTTGACATCATCGAGTTGTTCCTCCAAAGCCTTGACTGTGCACATCCCTGGCCTATTAGTTCCTTCTGTAGTGTAAACTTCTTTGACTTCCAAACTCGGTGTACTTATAGACCTCCCTTTTGTGGGGGCCGTCACTTACGTCTCTGGGACCTCGTCCTCGACTCGTCCCTAAGGACTCCTTTGATGTCAAAACCCCCAAAAACACCCCCCTCCTCCCGTGCGACTCTTCGTCCACTCTAGACCAAGGGACCGGTTCCCAGTTTGGGTGTAGGGGATGTAATCTTTGTGTCAGAGTTGGTGACCGGGTGGTCCCTTCGGGACGTTGGATGTTAATTGTCTCATAGAATATCACAAGACTTAAAATGAATAAGTACATAAGGGTCCACCCTATTCTTTAAGTCGGAGTGTCTTGAGAACATTTCATTGATCTCTGTTGCATCCTTTTCACGAACCGAAGACTCATTGTTTGAGTGTGCTCATTCATTTATCGTAAGAAGAACGGTATGCCGGCTAGACGGTTCTCTGCACACGACAGAAGTCTTCAGTCTGGCGTCCTTTCCGATGGTCCATCAGGTCGGGCCCCCGCTTTTCGGTGACACTGCTAC